>JAODLC010000054.1:606793-619014 GCA_026781145.1 Hippopotamyrus pictus | reverse complement strand
GGGGGGGGGGGGGGGGGGGGGGGGGGGGGGGGGGGGGGGGGGGGAGAGTCACATGCAACTGCAGGCAATGCGACAGGCGGACAGGCAATTACAGCTTCAGATTTAAACTCGAAAGAAACCTGCCTCTGTTTTGTTCCAGCGTTTTGTTTTCTTTCTCTTCGACGAAAGTCCATTCAACTATAAGCTACACCTACAGCTTCTAAAGTTGTCAAAGTTAATAAAAGAGACATATTAAAGTTTCACTTCTGGTTTATCTCTAATCAGAACTTTTAATTTAATAAACACTACAGGGAATGAGTTACATCTCAAAGAGGCCCGGTGTTCCTATACTGGTGTCATCTTGTAACCAGAGCAACCAACATGCTGATGGGCTTTAAATAGAGTCACGGAGATGAAAGAGAGACAACAAAACGAATGAGAAACGTTGGCCTGAGCCTGTGATCTGACAATAGCTTCTGCAAAACGAATAGCTGCCTATCAGACCAAATAGGACGTCTTACAGTCGATCCACGTCGTTGCAAAAGATTCCATATTGTTTCCGGCAACCTGGGCAGCGCCAACATGTGCCTCTCATCATCATATACCTACACAAACATGCATTGATACATACTCTATTTGCTCACATTCACAAGACATTCTGTTTCGAAATGGGCTTTTTCACTTGTGTACTTATCTGCTCTACATCACGTCCGAGGTGGAATTAACTCATGCATGTTCTGTAAGTAAATTCACCCCAATAACCGCGTGCTCGTTAAATTAAAAATCAAGGGTATGATGATACATTTTTAAGTATCTGAGTGCAAAATGAATACTTTGGTTGCTTCCAGTTAATTAAAACTATCGTGCATAAACATTTTTTCTGTACATGCAAGCATGAATATGAGGACGCTTTACTGTATATTCATGGTCTGATACCAAAAACTGCTGCACATCGTAATTTATATATTCATTCACTATACATTTTCATCCATCCATCCATCCATCCATCCAGTAGAGGATTGCAGTGTGTTTGGACTATCCCTGTAAACACTGGGTACAAAGCAGGGGACATCCCTAAAAGGGCACCAGTTACCAGTTCATCATATCATATCATACCCAGTGTTATTCATTAAATCAGAACGAAAACTGGTAATTTTACAGTGGCGATTAGCGGAGAACCTGCAGCAACAGCAATTATAAAGAATAAATTCTGTTGCGATAGCTGAGATACATCGAAAAAGACTGAAGTGGGTGATAAGTTCCTTCTATAATTATAAATAACGATTCTGCTTCTTAGCCGTGGCTTTCAAATGCAGTTCCTGCAAAAATCCATCGTCACGGACATGCAGCAAAGCTGAGGACGGCATCTACATTCCGTCCATCTGAAAAGATGCGGCTAAAGAGGTCCTAAGACTTATCGAACGCTACCTTAAAACCATCTGAGCTGAGACGTTATCCGGAATCCAGTTAAATATGGAATGAATAAATGCAAGCTTTTCAGAGTCTGCAGAGGGCCCAAGGGGACAGATGACAAGCCCTCAGAGGGCCGGGGACAGACGAGGTTTTGAGGGAGCGCAGAGACGCTATCGCGTCCTCCAGTAACCTGCCCACTCCACCTGACACCTGAAATATTATATCTTGCTCTGGATATGACAGCGAGCTGCAGCTTAATGAATGGAACAACAGGGCCGGGCCAGAAAAAAGAGATGATGGAAAGGCAGAGAGCAACAATTTACTGCTGGGAGCCGTGATGTGACATTGAAGGATTTCAGAAAGACGGCGGAACATCCCGACTCGCATGGAAATCAAGAATGAAATGAAACAAAATAAATTCGACATTTACTTACCAGTGATTGCAGTTCAGTGAAATCACCTCTGCAGCCGTTTATTATTATTATTATTATTATTATTATTATTATTATTATTATTATTAATTGTCAAAAGACCAAATGATCAACATATATATGATATCTTATAATGCCATTGCTGTGGCCCTTCAGTGACCCCCTTCTCAGACATCTAAAAACATATCTCTGATGTCATTTGTATAATTCATGCAGGGTTGTCAAAGGCATGTAGATTCGCCATTGTTTGTTTTGGAAATTAATTTCGCGAAAGAATCCCGGCACAGTCTCGCCTAATTATCGGCTCCCGTATTTATCAGAGCAGAACCGGTGTGGCAGCAGACTAATAAATGAGTATGCTTAACCTCCGTATCTGATGATATTAGGTCTATACTTTTGCTTAACCAGTGACATTGATGGCAACGACTTGTAGTCATGCAGAAAATCACACCATTATTCCAGAATATATTACCTGCAAATATATCCATACTAAACAGATATCTTTTGTGGGTTGTTTGTGTCACACTTGCCATACCATGTGAAATAAATTTCTTTCTGGTAGTGTCATAACAGTGATTGATCTGTGGGTGCATATTTTATCACATAATATGTCAATCATCCAAATCATTATTTTTTTTTTTTTTTACCTACAAGAACTGCCTTGCTTGTTGCTTTATTCTGTAGACATGTTCTGAGTGTGAATCCCACCCACTAATCCTGTTTTTCCATTGCTGAAAATCCTCTTCTTGTCATAATAACCTTAAATGAAGCAGCATTATTTTATGCAAAATGCATAAAAAGACTTTAATGAACTTAAGTTCCGTACGATAAGTGGCTTTTTCCAAATAATTTATTACCAACTAGCTTTTAACTAGTTTCTAGCAAAATCTTTGAAAGTGTTCTTAATAAACGTTATTTCAAATATATTTTATGTGCTTCAGATTTAAACATAAAAGTAAATAATTGATCCCATCATAAATGCAAAAAGCCTGTACAAAGACTTCCAGAATCATTCTGAAAAACCCGCATTATGCTTAACGCCAAAATCTAACGTAGCAATTTAGGATGAAATGAAAACTTGGCAGGTCAAATTTAAAAAGGTGGCAGCACGTTCAATAAAGGTTTTTAAATAATTTCCAGGGACGGTAGCTGGAAAACATGTGGTGCCGCATGTGCATCTTACCCAGGAAGAGTAACCGAAAGCTCACGCATTAAAGACAAACGCTACTCCATTTGCTGTGACACAAGATCTTATTTCCTGGGCTTTGCTTACACATTTATCTGATCCCCGACCGGCAAAAAAAGGCTCACCCCAGACATGAGCAGCCACATTTTGAGACAAGAGACAACGCTTTATTTATTTTTTTAGTCAATCATGGCCCTGTTTTTTTTTTTTAATTTATTTTCACAGCATTGTAGCCCCATGAAAAGCAGGAGAACCGCTGGAAAAAGGGGACACAAGGACAAAGCTTTTAAAAGCTCTTCACTTACAGCAGGTGACTCTCGGAATGGAACCCACTCCAGAGATTTCCGATTGGGCTCCAACTAAGCCTTTCCTGAAATACAGCCATTGGCTCTCAACAAGTGCTTAATGCTTAACGAGATGAAAACAAAAGAAAAGCATCATGAAATTATGGTATTTTTTTTTTTGTCTGGTGCGTGCATTTGCTGCTCCACTGAGATAAGGTCAGGGTATATCCGTTGCCATTTCCATACGCTTTTCATTACGCAAAGTAGCGTGATTTAACGTGAACGGTTCCGTCGGCAGTCGTGTTCCCACCATGCTTTGGGCAACCACTGAGCGATCAGGCCCCGATCCAAAGCAACTCTCCGGAGCCTATGCTTAGAAACACCCGACGAATAGGAGCACGCAAACGAAATAGGAACGCCCGGCTTTAGCACAGAACAGCCTCGCAGACGATGCCAGAAACGTAGACTTTCCAAATCAACTCAATGGTAGATACAGCGAACACCAAAAAGGAGAAAAGTAACTGGTCAGACAGATGGTGCCAGGATGAAACCAAAACTTTGGAAGTATGAGATGACAACACCACCCACCAAAGTATTGCTGTAGCACTGAAAATGAGACAATGAGAGCGGCCCAGCAATGGACACCCGCTACAGGCACAATAAGCCTTACAGCAGTGCTGTAAATTTAGACAATGTCGAAGTTAAATAAAACAATGGAATATTCTTCATCTTTGAAAGGAGCTCTGTCCATATATTTTTTTTTCCCTCAGCCGTCAAGTCCAGAGGGATCAAGGCAGGTATCAGACGTCAAGGGGAAAAAAAAATGACAGGACGAACACAAGGAGGATGCAGAGC
Organism: Hippopotamyrus pictus; assembly: GCA_026781145.1. NCBI lineage: Eukaryota > Metazoa > Chordata > Actinopteri > Osteoglossiformes > Mormyridae > Hippopotamyrus > Hippopotamyrus pictus. Next base: position 614,866 of record JAODLC010000054.1, on the reverse strand, counting down.
AGGACGGTAACAACAAGCCTGCAAATGAAACGTACACCAGCATCGTCCCCAGTCCACCTGTGACATCCTGTCTCACACTTCGTCTCCTTTAGAGTGCACCTGACCTCACTCTAAATTTTTTTTTTTAAAATGGCAAGAAAAAGAAAGTGTTGGGAGTTGGAGGGAGGAACGGCACCTGCTCTGCTGGATCCTGCTCTTTTTGGTTCCGTGTTCAAATTAATTCAATGAAATTCCGATAGATCACCGGGCCGGTGCTAACAGCACCAAGAGGGGGCGGGGCTTATTGGGAAAAAAAATCCACACCTCTGGCCAATCAAAATATGGGATCTTTCTCTTCAATAAACCAAACGTGTCAGCACTGCACTTTAAACTAAAATTGGATGTTAAGTAAATGTGATAAGCGATGAATGGCGACGGCTATAATGGAGAATGAAAGTACAACATGACACAAGTCGAGGTTATACTCAAAATTGAGCCAGATTTCTGAAATGATTTTTAAATAAAACACTATCACAGACCTCTAATTTCGCCTTGTGCCTCAAATGGCTAATTGTCTGTCATTTGAGCCTTAATGACTACAAACTCATTTGTAATTTTATTCCATTCTCTTGCTGGATGTAATGAATCCAGTACAGAATTGTTTGATTCATGGCCACATTGTTTTATTATTAATGAGAGAGAGGCAGAGCTTAAGGCTAGCTTGAATTTTAATGTCTGGCTGAAGTGTAGCAGTTGAAACACCGGAAATTCAATCACACCTCTGTCTCAATACCAGCAAAGCCTTCAGGTTCAATCATCTGTATTATGGTTCAAAGTAGGTGCATTAAAATACCATTAAGCATCACACATCATTCAAGGTATTTGGGCTGCTAAATAACTCACGGGAAGACATTTTTTTTCCCTTCCTTCCTAAATACCGTGAATAGCGTCCATTCATTTATCAAGAGCAAGGTGTACAAGAACAATACATTTTGTTCCTTCTGTACTTGCTGTCAACCTGATATGTGAGTGGTTATGCTAAAATGCTCCATTTTCCAAGCATAACCTAGTGATCAAACCTGTGATTTTATCCATACAGGGATGTATGTCAGGTAATAGTGCATATATAGATATAAATCAAAGGCGTAGGAAGCACTCTGAGAATTGTCCCCAAAGGACTCCATAACCCATTCACTGAAGATTAAACACAGCACCGAAAATATTTATCAATCTCTTAGAACAGTTAACAAATTCTCTTCCTGTATGACGTGCAACTCACCTGTTTTGTTTTCTCAGTAACACATTGGGGTACAAATGTATTAGTATACGCTTACTTAATGTATTAATTAACCAGAAACTATGTGTTAGTTATGTATTAATCCCATGTTTGTTCATTATTAATCATTCATAAAGGTTCATGTATTTGTATTTGTTTATGATTTGTACTTGAGTAGTAACTGAGTTGTTAAGCTACTTGTGTCCCCTAACTAAAGCGTTACCATTTTCTTTGTAGCTGTTTGTTTCTTGACTTTTTTGTGGATGGGGCCCTGTATTTCATTAGCTAGCTATAACAAGATTGCATTACAAACTGTGCATTTGTGAGCAGTTCATTGTCTGCCTGGGTGGTGTGGCAGTCCATAGTAACACCCTGCACCTGCTTTTTTCCCTTTTTACCTGAAAACGGACGTGTGAAACTCAGAAAGGACAGCCGACACAGAGTAGACATTGTGCGATTGCTTGTCCTCTGTGGTCTGCTCTGTTGCTTTCTATTAATAAAAGATTTTGATGCATTTGTTTTCAAAGAATTCCCTAATGGCAGCCCTGTTTGGTTAGCTGGCGCAGCAAATTCTACAGAATCGGCATACAAACATCATAAAGACAAACAAAAGGAACCAAATCACAATAAGAGATGGTCCACTTCATCACACCAGCACTAAAAGCATACTGATAAACAAAAACTCAATCACAGATATATCCTCTTTATCTGATGCCTTCTAAATCTGCACACTACATAAAATATCTCATCCATCCAGTTCAGCCTGAAGTTCTTGTGTATTTCTCTGGATTTGAAACCAGGCCCCAGCACTTATTTAACTTATTCAGTATGCAGTTTTAGACAAGAATGACAGCGGCTGGGGCAGCTTGTTAAATGTGGTGCAGCAGATAGTTATACTACCGCATAGCCCAGGCCAGTATGATGTGAGGTGCATCTGGTGGTTTCCACAGTCACCGACCCCACAGGGAGAATCCCTTCACTGGGCTGGAGTAAACCAGAAACCTTCAGCTGTACATAACCACCAAAACCACTATGACACCTGCTGCCCAAAACACATCAGGCAGAGGAATGACAGTTATGTCTATAACAAACACTAACGACACTTATTTTCACAAAACAAACAAAAACACACGACGGTATGCCAATACTGCATCACTTGGTAAACAAACATGACAAAAAACAGGGTATATATTTCACCAGGGCCTTGTCCTTATATAACCCTCTGCTCAGGATTGTAACCCTAAAAATCAAAACCAAACAATACAACCCCCCCCCCAATAATCACAAAATGGGTGGAGACCTCAACCCCCCGCAATGTTCAACCCAAAGTTACACCCTGGCCTGCGTTTTAAACACGCATTTCGAAACACCCACGAGCTGCCGAAAGAAACAGACACTTACGTTTGTTTGCACATTCAACAAAATACATCTGCAAACGACAACACATGCGGAACACTGAAGAAGTAAAATCCTTCTTCAGAAGCAAATGAAAATGAATATTTAAAGATATCCGCAGAGATTTTTTATTATAGACAATATGTATACTACTCCCTAGATATTATGTTCTTACATCAGTTTTAAATCATTTTAACGCATTAACAAATGTTTATATTGTGAACATGCGCACCATTTGTTCAGAATAAGATTTACACTAATGTATTATAATATTTAACTCTCACACCTGCCCTGGAGTGAAATTGACCCCAAAGGCACATGTCAGGTGACTTGTAATATAATTATTGTAGGAGCGTGTAAGAGTTAAGTGGTAAATTATTACAAAGAAATAGTGAGGTCAAAGAGGACGTTTGACCCAGACCCACCCAATATTGAACGCTATGTAAATACAATGACACCTGTCAAGTTAAAATTTTATTTTATTGCTTTTTGATTATATCGTTCGGAATGTCATGACATGTGGGTGAAGAAGCAAAAAAATAAAGACAGGGGATGCAATGTTTTATGCTGGAAAGTCGCAGTCTCTTGTTTGAAGACGAGCGATGCCCATACTCTGGGCTCCCCTTTTAACGAGTCGCCTGTGCTCATCCTCATTATCACCCAGCTAAAGAGCCGTCGCTAACACACCCATAGCCTGCATGCACATCACAAGTCCCTCTCTGGTCCTTCATTTGCATACAATTAAGAGTTCCAGCACCACAAACAGAGCCTGTTCTGTGTAAACCCGGCTGCTGTGTGACACTCTAATGTTGACTGAAATCAGTGAAAGGGCTGGATTAACAGAGAACCTGCATATTGCTTCTGGAAACAGAGGATTCTGTAGCCAGGCAACCATCCCCCCCCCCCTCGCCCCGTCATCTAAAATCCCCAGAATCCATTGTATTCCATTGCTGTTCAGTTCCAGACAGTGCAGCTATTTATTAAACCTTATAAAAAGCACGATCAGAACAATGTGCCACAATGGGCAGGTCCGTATTTCCAAACACACACATAATCGAAGGGCTATAGACGCCTGTTTTCGTATCACACATTCACACTGATCGTCACTCTCGAAATAACGTCATGCCTTTTTATTTGGGCCCAAAGCAAGTCAAAAGAGCTTCTTATTAGCAGATGACACGACTGAAAGAAAAAATAAAATAAAATAAAATAAAGTAAAATAAAACACAATTGTATGGTTCTTCCAAACTACAGTATGATTTATTCCCTCTTCAGCTGAGCCTAAAAATCAATAATTTTCCTATTTCGGCTGTTGCCCTAAGATAACAGATTAATAACGCAAACCTATATAAGCCTGCAACTCTTCCCTGGTTGGGGGGTAAAAAAAATGCTTTAGCGCAATTTATTTGTGGCTAGCTATGAAAGCTTGATCGATACATTAATAACAATGTTTGTGCAGAACATGTCAATCCCCAGCGTTAACAAATCACTATATATTTAGAGATACATGACACCAGTCTGAAATTACTTTCCTGGCTTTTCTATAGCTATCCACACGCTTGTTATTTTGTGACAACCTGCTTGAATCCGTTGGTTTTGGAGAAAACATTCTTTTTGCAACAAAACTGTTTTTTTTCACCTTATAAGTGCATTACAGTTAAACCATGCTCTAAACATTATTCCCATCTGCTCTTAACAGTAAACACATCTCCAAAGTTAACAAAAAACCATAATGACTCCAATTTGCTCAGAAAAATCAGATGTTGTAGCTTAGGAAAAATTACCCAGCACAAAATGCTGAAAGATATTAAACAGTGGTTAGAGAGTGCCCAGTTCCATTACATAAAAGTTACACAAAATATGTGAATATGCGAGCAGTAACGTCGGGAAACTGAAGCTGAAAGTCCGGTTCATCAAAAGAGACTTTAGCTACATTTTTCCTTAAAATCGTCAAGCTAGACAAAAGGGAGACAGGTATAATTTCACTTCTCTAATGTGAACAATGTCTTAATGGAAAAAAGGCACTAGTTGCAAATACAATTATGCCAACAGCAGCACTTGAGCGGCAGTGATTCATCTCAGGGTAAAGCTGTCCGTTAATGGCTTCAGGCTCTCGGAACGGATGTCATTTGTTCCTTGGTAAAATAGTTTGCCATGCGGCATATTAATGTCACCATTAACATTGATGAAGGCAGCTCATTTGTAAGTGAATATACAGGCAGACAAAATGTGCGCAAATCAGTAAAAAAAACAAAAAAAACAAACAGAAAAACAAAATTGTTTTTGGATGTGAAGCTGAAACCTGTGTCAGAGCCCTTTTTCTTACACCTTGCTTCTTTACCTATGTGGGAGTTCTACTTGCACAAAAATGTTCTGAGGGCAGAGCGAAAAATGATTGGTTCAGAGAGTCAACCAATTAGATTGTAGAGGAGGTGGGTCCAAGAAACCAGAAGAGGCTGGACCAAAACATCTGATTGGTTGATCCTCTATTTACTTGGACCCACCGCCTCTACAATCTGATTGCTTACCCTTGAACATTTTTTTGTTCTGCCCTCAGAACAAATAAATAAACTACCATGAGCGACAGGATTGTTTATGCATAGAATCCAAGTCTGCTAAAAATATATTTAACAGATATAATAAGAAAAACTGTAGTTGTCAGTCTTTAACATTCTTTATATGTGTTTCCTGATATGCAGTCATTAATAGTAGGTGATATAAGGCATGAATAGAGACAATTTTTTTTTAGGAAGAATGAGATAAGACAGGTGTGGGATGTTTGAGAGCAGTGTTTGACTTCAAAGCAGATCTCCATATGTTTAAGAGAGCAGCCGGACACTAAAAGTCAGATGCCAACCTGATTCTGACAGCCCTGACAACCATTCTGACAGGTGAACCTCTCTGGGCCCACTGAGATCCAGCTCCAGAGCGAGCTGACAGTTATGACACCTCGGAAAAGAAAAAATAAGTCTTGAAGCGAGTCATGCTCACCGCCATCACTAGATTGTTTTAGCTGGTACAGGACCCACTGGCCTGATCACCCTCCATCTCCTCAACCTGCGAATTCCCTCTAGCTTCACCGGCCTGATCCTCTATGGACCCCGAGTTCCAAATTTGCATAAAAGGGCTCAAGCGATAGTTGGTACTCTCCTGAATATGCGGCATTTATAGCGGAATACATGGAAAAAGAGAGAGAAAATAAAGAGGGGAGGGGGATTTCCTTTAATTTTCTTAATGATTCCGAATAATGAGGCATAAGAGAAAAGCAGAACTCTAATTTGTCTATGATTATTATGCCCGGTGGGGGCGACATGCCAGTTGGGCTTGGCACCTACTTTGGGAGTTTTGGATTGTTATTCATTTTCTCCATTGACTTCTCACGTTTTCATGCCGGCAATTAAAGTTGCAAAATACTAAACACTGTTGCTTCTACTGCTAATGACATAACTAACTTTGTTTGCAAAATCTGCTAAATCTTTCGTCTTGAAGATATTGGGAAGCTATGCTAGGAAGTGCTCAGAAAAGAAACAGAACGAAATTAAACTGCGTTTAGTTAAATTATGCAGTTATTAAATTAATGCAGGGTGCTACACAGTTTCAAACTCAACTACGGAGCATCCAGCTGTCTTACTCGCCCCTGCAATACGCCCAGAGCCCAGTAAACATTTCAAATCTGCTTATTATGCCAAGATCCATTCTGGCCATAACCAGAGGTTCTTAAGATGATGTAATCTGGAGAGAAGTGACCTTTTATCATTCTCTGGTTCCATCTATGTTCTGACTCTCCAGACGAGAATTTAAAACCCTTGAATGGTCTTTTGAGCTTTGTTATTATCCATGGACCGAAATGTGATTAGAACAGCAAATTGGAAATGTTAAAGGAGTGATTAAATCAATTTCATCAGCCTGAGAGGATTTACCATAATACGCAATAATATATGCTTTAATATTGCATGCGACCTGTGACGGACTGGCGTGCCGTCCTGGGTGTGTCGCTGGCGTTTGTCCTGTTCTGCCCGAGATTGGGTCCAGACCCGTGCATGCATAGTTTGTACATTTTCCTCAAGGAGTGTGGGCTTCCCTTGGGTACCCCGGATACTTCCAATGACAAGAAGAGGCCTAACTGCTGTAGCCCTGCCTTGTTCCTGCTGCCGCATGTGATAGACTCCAGCCCACTTTGTGTCCCTGTCTGGGATCATCCGAAGATGGATGGACGTTAATATAACCCACAGTTGCACAAACAGTTTGACAGGAAGTATATTAACACTTGCGCAAAACGGGCACCTAAATATACAATTCAAGAGAATGTGGAAGCATGGTTATCAGATTAATATGGGTGCAGTCATATAACAGCAAAATTGATTTTTGCCCCACGTCGCCTCAAAGCGATCCATCTGACAGATTCTTGTTCACTGGGCATCTGTGGATTTATACGCATATGACGGCTCTTGTCTGTGCGGCTGCGTTTTATAATGTTCTATGCTGGGTTACTGGGATCCGGGAAGGGCAGGGCACGGGGTACAGAAAGCACAGCCTCCACACAGACAGCCAGGGGCAGCAATCGAACCCGTAACCCTAAAGGCGCAAAGCAGAAGTGCCACCCACTCCTCTGTGGGTTTGTGCATCAATAACTGCAAATTCTCTCCTTTTGTGAGAAAAGCTGTGGCGACAGATTCACGCGACAGAGATTTAAGAAATCTTATTAGACCTGTCCTTTTTTTAGGGATTAAATGAAAACAACCAAAAAGGCCTGGATTCGCAAAAAAAAAGGTAATCAAGAAAAGAGATGAGGAAAAACAGAACTTTAAATATGACAATATGAACACAGTATATGAATGCCATGCTTATAAGACTCTACATTCTCATTCATAACACATTATAAAGCATTCATAAAGCATTATAAACATGACTATACATGATTATAAATAGGCATAACACATTATAGCCATGTTTATTATGCATTATGACTGCTTTATGAAGCTCTCATTTATTATAGATACATTCATAATGCAGTACAAAGTATCCTTAGTTTTTATACCGACCATTGTAATGCATTATCAGGGTATCTATAGTCTACTATAGATGACAGCTTAATTGGACTGTATGAAGTATTATAATCCACACTATACAGTAATGTCTTGCAACTGTTAGTAGATGCTGTAACGTTTTATTAATTTATACTTATACTGACCATTATAATATATTATGAAGGTATTTATAAAGCATTATAGATGAGAGCTTCACTGGAGCTTATGAAGTATTATAATCAACTCTATAATACCAACAGAATATGTCAACAGAATATGCTGCAATGCTTTATTAATTCTTATACCGACCATTAGGATGGGGTAACACTTTACTTAAAGTCTGTATGCATAACGCATTATAGATACCTTCATAATGCATTATAATGCATTCATAAA
>JAODLC010000054.1:586634-605444 GCA_026781145.1 Hippopotamyrus pictus | reverse complement strand
TATGCTAACTATCATCGGGGATCCAGGTACGCAGGTTTCACACGTTAGCTATATGCTAACTATCATCGGGGATCCAGGTACGCAGGTTTCACACGTTAGCTATATGCTAACTATCATCGGGGATCCAGATATGCAGGTTTCACACGTTAGCTATATGCTAACTATCATCAGGGATCCAGGTAGCCCCATCCTCAGATATTCTGCCTTTCTGGTTTCAGACAAGGTTTCTAAGTCATCAATGCCCAGGTCCACTGCATGACCCAATCCCCATGCCTGGTAAACAATCCCAATGTGTAGCTATTTATGCTTGTTTAAGGCAATTTTGACAAACGTTTTTAATTTTTACAGTTCTATTTATCAAACATATTTCAACACTGCAATTACATCCAAATTAACATCCCCACTCCCAAGTAATGACTCATCGCGTATTATTTCAGCATGAAATCAGCTGGAGGATACAACAGGATTCCAGTCATTTGTATGCTTCCTTTAATCCATTTTATGATCATTTCATCAAGCCGACAAACAAATGGCAATCAGGCCCATGGACAAATATTTTCTTCCTTCCTTCAGACCGGGGCTCCTTGAAAATGTCTCCTAGGTGTTTTGGCCCGTGACCCAGCTATTGATTTTATTTTCCTCTTTATATCCGTCTGAAATAACAGCGTGTTGAACTCCCGACAGCGGGGCCACGCGCGGAATGGATCTGTGCTCCTGTTAGTAAAGCCCGGTTTAAGAGGAGACTGTGACACGGAGATCTGCAACGGATCTGATCTACAATTCCAGCATTTTTGCTACTTTTGATGTGTTTATCCAAGAGGCTCTTTTACATTTCAAAATGAGTCAGTACACACAGCAGAGTCACGACAAAAACCCAGCATGTAATACAGATAATATCTGCTCCGGGGTTTTATATCACATAGTAATAGTGAATTACTTTCAATATTTTCCAGTACAGTGCATTTCACAATCATTGCATTTGTTCGTGAACAAAGGAAACTTCCAAGAGCTTCTTAGTACTACCTACAGTATTAATACACGTTAGCCATGGTAATACACAGCATAAAACAACATTTCTTCACATAAAGTATGTAACGTGTGTGTAGTCAGGACTGATGACCTCGTTCGCTTAACTGAACGGGCCACATAGCCTCCAATAGAATTGCCTGTCGTCATGTGAACATTTGCACGACACCACAGTAACACTGTATTCAGGATCAGAAACAAAACACAATTCACAGAGCACCACAGGTCTAATTTATATGTTTATGTATACTGTATGATTTATACCGGTATATGATTTATATTACTTAAAATCTCCCAGTTGGTTAGCTGTTTTGTACGCAATAGATGCTGTTGGAAACGAGATAGCTCATATGTAATTTCCCTTATGGATGTCACGCAGAACATTCTTGACAAACGTTTGTTCTTGGCAACGCAGGACATAATTGGTCTATTTAACAGTTATGCCAGTTTTGGTATGGCCAGACATTGATTGATTTAATTAACTAATCAGTATGATCTGGGATTGTCTGTGATCTCCCGTGACGTGTAGCTGAAGAATGTGACCGCTGCCTGCTGCTGTTTGACACGACACGCTATACCGCGTTAATCCCATTCCACCGCACTCCGTAACTGGGTACCATCCCGATAATTTAGATTTATTTCAAGGCGTACGCATCATGTTTGCTGTCTTGTAGCTATTAATATCGCGGCTGACAGCCCTCCGCCCCATTCTGTCGGAGGCACAGCGCGGGCTGTACATATACTGGAGCAAAAACCGCTAAAACTGACCCGTCCCATGATGGCTCACGCCGGCGGGAAGCCGTCGATCTGTCACCACCGGGGCCTCGCTCAGTCCTCATCGCGTGGACTCATTAGAAAGGGCAGACGATCACGCCGCCTCGCCTTCCGAATTCGCGGCCTCATGCAGAAACGTGTCACTGCCAACAAGGACAAGTGGCAGGTTCAGTCATCATGAGGCCTTTCTTTACTTATCGGCTACACATTCTATAACCTACAGCTAGTCATATATGCGCACTCAGACAAATACAGAAATGTATAAATTCTAACTACTGTATACATCGCGGGCGTCAAATTCCAGTCCTGGGGGGCTGGAGCCCTGCACATTTTTGGGTTTCCCCTCATTTAACACACTTGATTCAGCTCCTTGTGCTAATTACCACACAGCTCTTGAGCTGAATCATTTGTGGTGGAACAGGGAGAACTAAGATACACGGGGCTCCGGCCCCCCAGGACTGGAGTTTGACACCCCTGGTATACATTTATAAATTTTATACATTCTACACATTTTTGAATTGTTCAGTAATATTTAATTCATATGGGTTCTGTGCGAGGCCCATCTCTTACTGTAAAACACATACGACATGCATGACATCTACAAAAAATAATCTTCCAGCAGCATCTGGACAGGGTTTGGAGGGCCTATATTAGGAAATATAAGGTACAAGACAGAAGTACACCCAGGACAGGATACCAGCCGATCACAGGGCAGCAGTTTAAAGACGACATGTAACCCAACTGCACGTCTTTGTGGTATAGGAGGACACTCATGTGGCGAGGGGAGAAGAGGGGTCTGATTCAACCCAATACCCTGGAGGTGTCGGCCTCCGTGACACCATTAAATGATTTCCGGTGACAGTAAATTCTCTCTATATTCAAACAATGAGTGAGCTAAATGAGATTATATAGTAACACAATATTAAAGGTTTACCGCGCCGGCAGTAGAAGCTTATGGAGGAGGAGGCCCTGACAAGGAGACTTTAATACCATCAAAGACTGAACAAGACACATTTGAAAGGTTGCAGCCGTAGCCGGGTTCTGATAGCGAGCAATAGAGTGTAAGTGCTCCGCTTTGATCCGCGCGCGAGGTGAATCGCGCCGCTCATTGAACGTCGACTAGCATTCCGAGTGCGGCGCAATTACAAACCAGCCGTCGCATTTGACACATGCGTTAGTGTGCAGTGCCCCACGGTGCGGAGGGGAATATGCATGATTGCGAGGGGACGGCGTACCCCCTTTGCGTCGTTCTGAACAGCGACGGCAAGTACAGAGCCGCGGAAAATGCTCTGTTACTGTAATGCTGATGAGTGGCACTTGTACTAATTAAAAGGTAATTGAAAAACAGTTGTTTCTCGGTATCAAACAAATGAATAAACTCCCACTCAACATGCTTTCCTTTTCTCTCCATAAGTCAATAGCAAAAAGTCAGTGGGTATGTCATGTAAAATTCATCGGTTTATATAACTTAAATTCCGCATTCTTGTTCAGAGTCCGCCACCCACCTACAACCCAGACAAAGCCTAATAAAAAACCTTATTTTTTATAAGCAGAATGGGAATCAAATAACTGTCAGCCCTCCCTAAATCCTTAACAACCAGGATCTGTCTGTGCGCCTGCATCATGCTGTAGTCAAGCCATTCTCTTTCACATCCCACCTCTTCCTTTGTCCGTTGCCTGGGAAACCAAAACGCACTGTCAAGTCTTGGTTGGCTTGCGAGCGAGCGGAGGCGCCCAGCTGAAGGAGGGCCCTACTGGGCTGCCATGTCGGACTTCGTCTGTGCGGGGGTCCGCGGTGGTAATACACAGGGGCCTCTTCTCCTGGGGCTCCCCTTCAACCTCCAGCCCCCCCCCCCCCCAGAGAGAAATCTACGGTGCGAATGTATGAATCGGACACACTAAATACGCACTTTCTAAACATTGCGCGCTCCCGAGACGCCGTTAAATGACAATCAGCCCGTCGCTACACGTTTCCGATCTTACGGTTCAAATAATCCAGGCGGCTAGGAATAAATAAAACAGATGTTTTTAAAAAAGTAGCTTAACTGTAGATTTGAATATTTTGTACGAACTGGGGCGCACGTGAATTCCACAGGTAGCTTCACTGTGTGTAGTGTGGGTTGGTACCCGACCATACGGACATTCAGAATGTCGTCGACATTTTTATGTTATATTGATAATCAGATATAACGCATTTATATAAAAACTTGGGTCAGTGGTGACATGTACCAGCTAAGGGGCTAGATTATTGTCCCAGCTGGGAGGCAGGTTCAAATCCCAGGTGGAGAGCTGGTAGGATGTCAGGATAAGAATATCTGCAAAGCTAAATAAATAATGTGCTCCTGATGCTCCAAGGACTGCTGGCCCCAGAAAGCCACAGCCATCTCCCCTTATTCCCCAGCCACTGGCCTCCTGCAGACTCCCCCCCCCCCCCAGAAAAACACCTTTCCCCGAAGACCCCCGAATGATGAGGGCACGGGGAACGTCTTCGGCCTCAAGGCGGTATTCTAACCGCAAGCTCTCTTACTGGGATTGATCAAATAGAACCTTTATATTCAATACGCCACGTATAAAATTAAATGTTCCTCGGAGACAAAAATAACTATTGGTATTTCAAGGACATTTGACAGTGCGAGATAAACATTAAAATAAATCTGCCGCATGTCAGCCAGCCGTAAATGTTAAATGCCAGCTGAGAGCCAGGCTTAAGCTGAACTACCAAAATACTGGGTAAAAGTGCCTATTGCGGACTCCAAAATGAATGAAGATTGAAAAATACATGTTATTAACGATCTTATTTAAAAGCCTTCTCAGACACATATCATTCTTTTGTGTTATAGTACGTTTGTGACCATTTCCCATGTAAATATCAATAGACTTGGGTGAGATTGAAGGAAATACAGAGGTATCCTTCCAAGCACAGAAAGAAATACTCCCATTTACTGTACAGTAGGAACATTGATCTCCTTACCTGATGCTGAAAATTTTGAACGGATTACCACAAGATGTGAGGATTTTATAAAGCCCGTACAGCACATGTAATACAGTTCTGCCGGGATTTTTAACCGCGTGGCTCTATAAACCATAATACCCAGGCATGAGCATTTTAACAGACTTCATTTCTATCCATTTCCCCATAACCACTTATCTGGTACAGAGTCGGGGTCAGCATGAAGCCAGTTGTAGGAAGAATAAGGCACTGGGCAGGGAACAGCCTGGAAGCGATACCCGTGTATCGCAGGGCACACATTCACACACACAATGGCGCCGTATGATGCCAGCTCATCTAACCACATGTTTTTGGGGGCTGTAAAAGGGTTTTTCCTGGGAAAGGAGTAACAATCGAAAACAGAAAAACTATAGAAAGGACATCTGTCAGACAAAAGAAAAAGAACTGCGGATATATAATCCCTCAGCATCCCGTTTGCGGGCTGAGTCGGGCCAGAGGACTTCATCTGCGTTACAGGCGATATGCTCCCTGGCCAGACAGCATGGGAAATACCCCCTGCTGCGACAAATGCCCCTTAGGGTGACCTCCCCGGGGCATGTCACCACCAAGGGTGAAAGGCGTACTGAAAAATCCTACTCGAGTAAACGTATTGTTACTTCTAGAAAGCTGAGCAAAAGTAACCTCCTCTAGAATCTACTAAAGTACAAGAGTAGCTCAGACTCAGTACTCAGAGTATAAAATATTTTTGAATTGTTTTTCTGCCCTTGTTTACTTTTTAAAAATGTGTTTAGCAGAAGCTTTTCTGCAAAGCAACATACATTTGGGTTAGACAGCATGTCGGGTGCGATTTGGAGATTAGGGCCCTAACCCAAGGGCTAAAGCGTAAAATCACTGCGTCAGACATGGGATTTGGACCGGCAACCTTCAAATTACAAGCAGAGTCTTATGCCATAGAGACACACAGTCCCACAAACAATATGCACCATCTAAATAAACTGAAAACGGTACAAAAAAACCCAGTAAGGACTCACATTTACAATAAAATGGGCTTCCAACAATTTTACCCTGTGGGCTAAAAACATTCTGACTGAATTTACTGCTACAATTTCAGCATGTGTCTTTCTGACAGGTTAGTAAGTACTTGGACCCCTTTCAAAGGAAAGAAAAGCACCAATGAGATTCTCACAACATTGCACAACGAAAAACCCAGCAGCTTCTCAAATTTACATTAATGTAGGTTTACTGCATAGGTCAACAATGGGCCTCCATTTTGAAATCAGTTTCAGAATGAGACGGCTCGTAAAATTTGCACTGTCCAGCTCGATTAGGTGTACACAGTCACCCAGTGCGATGAAGAAGGTGTTCACATGCAACAGAGGCAGGCAGGGCTGTGTTCAATACGAGACACTTTTATGTATGTATTTATTTATTTATTTATTTATTTTTATTTATAATGAAGCTAACATAACACTGCAGCACCACAAGTTCACATAGCTAGCATCTCATGTACACAACAGCATCATCGTAGCGGCGATAGCCTAAACCAAATTATCTAGCTAGCCAAGCCAGCTAAAAAATAAAATCGACCGCAAATAAATAGTTTAACCGATTATTGATAGCTAATGATAAACTATGTTAAAAATCATCACAGACTCACAACTTTGTTGGTTTTATAATGTTCGTAGCTTGCTAGCCTAGTGTGATGATGCGTCTTGACATACCATCATAGAGAAGATCCATCAGGGGTGACCATGGGTGTACTAGTTCTGTAATCGAGGGACCCCGACCCTGCACAAGCTCCATGACTATTAAGCTATTGGATGTAGCTGAACAAGGACTGCTGTACCCAAACCCCTCCATCCACCCACCCATCTTTTGTCCCATTCAGGGTCATAATGGTTTTCAAGGTGTCGTCTGTATTGTGTTTCAGAGACAGGCTATTTGCATAACCAGTTGACAAAGAAAGTGTTTCAAGTCCCACCCCAAAGTACCAAAGTACCCAAGTACCCCAGCGGTTTGGCACTTTCGGTACTGGAACTTCTGGTACTGGTATTCAACTGGAAGTCAAAGGAAAAGCAAAAGTACTAAAAGTACCATACCAAAAGTACGGTAATTGGTGTGGTGAATTGTTTGGTCATTGCATAGTAAATATGGTTTGTAGAGTTGAGTACAGAGAAAAAAAATGTTTACTGAAGTGTTCTGAAGTCAATGTGTTGCATTTGTATAAGTTAAAAGAGCAACAATGTTACTTGTTACAAATAAAAAATGCCACAAACCACAAACAAAAAATGAAAGGTTTACTGTGGTGTGTGAGGGCTACAGCTTTTGCTCATTACGTGCAGGAGCTGGCCTAGAACATCAAGTAATCAGTAATTAAATTCGGCCATGATCCAGATGAGCTCCATCTCTGTTGCAGCAGCAAACTCCCGCAGTACTTGAAGCTGCCATTCATGAAAAAAAAAAAAAAAATCAAAAGACTAACAATGAAGTCAATTTAAGTTTTTATAACCCTGAAGGGGCAGTTCACCCCAAAACTGAAAGAAAAAAAATACGTTTTAGAGGGTTATTGAAGATAATCCACAGACTTTGTAGTGAGCAATTTAGGGTAGGAACTACGCTATGAAACTATTTTCTTCTACTGAATTCTACACACGTATCACTACGCAGATGATACGAGCACCCCAGCAGTCACAACTTGCTACGACACTGTAGTGTGGCCCACTGTGTGAACTACTGCCCACCCAAAACTTCTAATTGCCCCCCCACCCTGAGCAGTCTAGATCCTGGCCTGATTGATACATTTACTAATTCAATTCAATTCATTTGCAAAGCTTGCCAAGTTGTACTTCCTTGTGCAGTACAGAGTGAAAAACATTTTACAGAAGACTACCACAGTCCTTATAAAATACAGGACATGAAAACCAGTGTATTTTATATAATACTTGTAGTCCAACACTTGTAGCGTAGTGCCCATATACAGGCTTACATGCATTATTATGCAGACTAGCTCATTATGCTAACAGCCAAAAAAAAAACGAATCGGGCAACTTCACACACATTAAAATCAAAAGAATCAAATTGAAGTATCGATCCGCACACCCTTAGTTACCGCACTCAAGTATAAAGTGCACCAATTTTCATTTGCTTAATAAAGTAGTAATTCTGAAAAAAAAACACTTTACACCACTGGTCCCCACTGGTAAAGTCCATGGCCTGGATAAGATGTTCTGTGAGATTTCTGTCCTATGTCTTACACTGCCATGTCAAGACGAAGTCTTTAATGGGGTTCAGAAATGGGAAATATGGTGTCAGGGGGGCTATTCTCAATTGTGGATTGTTGCCAAAGTGTTCACCGACCCGTGACAACTGGGGTTGTCCCACATGATGACATCAGAAGAACACTCCATGGTCTGGTTCAGCCAAAGAATCCCAAAGGCCACTGAGAAATGTGGGTAGATGTGGGTAGATGGTAGCTATACCGTGTTGGCTTGGCAGTGGAGGTCTCTACCATGCCATGATTACAGCACAGAGGGTGATATTACCCGCCTGCATGCCAGGGACATTCAGCAGTCAACATTGCACCTCTAGACCTACGTGTGAAAAATTAAGCTTGTTAGGGTGCAATCCATGACAACTGCGTGTTATTTATGCTGAACTGCAGTGACTGGAGTTCTGTGTATTGGAAGACATGTTGCCATGCAGAAACCAGTGAGGGCTAAGGTTAATTGTACCCTGCCATGAAATGAGTGCATAACAAATTTAGAAGGTCAGCTGTTTGTGTTCATTGGGGTGATTATTATAAGTTTTGCCGAAACAGTTTTCCTTTGGGTATCTGAAAAAAAGGTTTGTGGTACAAGATTTGTTTTAGTGCGTTAGTGATTTAAAAAACTATAAATATATTTAATCACCATCACACAAGAACAGAATGACATCTCCCTTTTCATCTCTTTATAGCAATAATAATTGAAGATCATGTGGCCGAATGTTTGTGAAATATGTGTTTGCCATTGAAGAGAAAAACGGTGATAAAGTAATCCCCCGCTATATCGCGGATTTTTCCCCGACGCGTCACAGTTCTCTGCGTATGTCGTAGAGATACACACACACACACATTACATATTATTATTATGTTACTCATATATATATTTAGCCCGACATCCACATATCATGTGTTTACAACGCAGCATGTTTAAAACGTATGGGATGGGTATTTTAAGGCTTAAACTATATATTAAAAATGTTAATTTATATGGTCTTTCTATATCAAGTATTTTCACCTATCGACGGCTCTGGAACGTAACTTCCGCGATAGGCGGAATCACTGTATTATTTATTTTTTTCATTAAACTGGTACTGCCCCTCTGAGCTGCCTTTTGTAAACCGCCTTCACGGAGACCCACTCATTTCAAATCTCCACATACAGATTAATGTGATTGTTCCTCGCTTCATTCAGACTCTGCTTTAATTGTAATAGATTTTTTCTTTCGGGCATTTTTAGAGAAATCTTGATGCTGCCGATCTTTATAAGAAAGTCAAAGCTGCTGTCTGCATGTTGCGAAGTTGCTAGCTGATTAATACAATAAGCCATTGGTGTTTTTTATGAACAGAACAATAAGTGGTGATTTTATAGACTATGTTATAATTTTCAAATCACTGTGTATCGTCACATGTCATTTCAAATAATGTTCCGGATCATTTGCATATATTGAGTCAATCTGATTACAGAAGAGCTTCGGTTTTTCATGTATAGGCCTACAGCCTAAAGGCAGGATGCCGGGTGTTAAATGTATGCTTGCAGCAGATCAGAAAGTGTTTTTTTTTTTTTTTTTTTTTTAGTAATTCTTATTATTAGTGTACACAGATGGCATGAATAAGCATTTTTAAAAGTGTGATTTATTCAGGTGTAGTTCACAAAGTCACTTTCAAGATCAGGATAATTCACAAGACATTCCCTCGTTATTTCATTATTTTTGCCAAAGATTATTATGATTATTATGCTGATGATAACGTGCTCTTGAGTCCATTGTTTGCTTTTACTGGATGGGGATAAGATTTGATTAATGTAGTTTGAATTCGTGATTTGCGCTTGGAGTTTTGAAATAACGAGATGTATTCAGAACCTGTGTTATGGAAGTTGCAAAATAGCATTTAAAGCACATATTAATTAAGTAAATGCAGGTCAACTTTCATATCATTTTCTTCTGTTTTTTTCTCCCATTCAGATCTTACACGCGGTTTTGATGCAGCACGTAATGTTTGCAACCACCTGATGATAATGTTTTGCGAGGAGCTCAGCCATCATTAGATTTCTTCAATGGAGCCTCATACCATATGGCAATTTTATGACAGCATTCGCATATGAATTGTCAGCTGGCAGAGGAAAGCCACCATCCATTTATAAAATCAAGTGTAGTCATATGCACCTGATAGGGAAGGTTTTTTTATGTTCTGGAAAATACTCTTGGCTGGGCTGATATAATGGGCGGAAAAAGTCCTAGGTGAACCTGAACTCGCTCCACCTGCTCGTAATTTGTGCCTTCTGTTACCTTGGCCGGAGAATAAAATACGTTTTTAATCTGTGCTATGCAGAAAGACGCTGCGGTTTGAACGATGGCAGTCATGAAATCTAACGGCTGCACATCTCCACCTTCTGTGTTCAGCAGTATTTATGTAGATGGTGCTTAGAAGCACAAGCTTGGGGCTACGAAGGTTGATTTTGACGCTGTCCCTCTGTTTAGTGGAATAAGGTGCTATAAGAAAAAAGCTAAAAGGTCAAGTAAGTATATGGCTGCATATTTTAAAAATCACATCTAGCCATGCATTCATCTTAACCCAGTACAGGGTCAAAGTTAAGATGCAACCTTGATAACTGGGAGTAGGACAGTGGAGATTTAAACGACAACAATGGAAACCTATTGTGTTGTTTATCAGTATGTACGTCTGTGTGAATTATTCAGGTGGGGAACATTAGGATGTGATTACCAGAATGAATAAATGGGGCTCATGCTTTACGTACCATAAGCTATGCATTTAGAGAACAGGGGCTTGTATCACAAAGCCGGATTTCTTGCTTAGCGGGATAACTTGTCGGATTTAAGGTATCCCAGTTTAAATGGACTTTATCTTCATTCATTTACATTTAGCCCAGACTACCTTAAATCTAACAAGTTACGCAGCAAAGCAAGAAATTCGGCTTTGTGATACAGGCCCCAGTTTACTTTTATTATTATTACTAATATTAATATTGAATCTTTAAAATTATATACTCTTTGAATTAATATGCATGCGTAGATTTTTTTATTCACCTTTGTTTGAATTTGCATTAAAACAGAATCAAAGGAATCGGCAAGAACAAAGGGAACTGATCATGTGACCAACATGACCAGTGCATTACCAAGTATATTAGTGTAGAGGTATACCCCGGCGTTTCAGCAAAAACCACACTTGTATCTTACATAACAAAACAGATTCAGTATTTTTACTGCATGCTAGGGGTAATGAGGAGGATTTCTTCAGAAATGGGTCACAGGGGACCAGGACTGAGGGATTCGGAACAAATAAAAGAGAAGAGATAGGGATATTTTCTAACACTGTCCCAAGAGAGAAAGGGGGTTCCGAAGTAGCGTTTGACAATGAGAAGCCAACAGCACTGGAAGGGTTTCAAGGGGATGCACTCAAGCAGGGAAGTCTATGAAGAAGTGACACATACTGTAATGTGAGATTTCAGCCTTTCAGAGGCTTACTTGCCGGTTCTGGAGCAGATGAGTAGCAGATGAGGTGGAGTCCGAGGTCTGAAGCTGGAAGCGGGGACAGTACTTAGCGCCACACGTGTCAGGGATGGAGCAGACAGATATGTGGTTTAATATATACTGTGAGCTTCTACATCACAGGAGCGGCAGGCCGAGAGGGATTGAAACGTGACGACACAGGTGGACCTAGGAAGAGGAAGACCTTATTGCCTATAACTCCTCGAATCCCTGCTGTAGGCGACACGCGCAGTCTGCGATACGAAGGTTAAGCGAAGAGATGCCTTCAAGAAAACAGCCATCCATACATCTCCCTTGTGTGTTTATCTAAAAAGTCCTGATCTGGCATCTATCCCCAGAAACATGGATCATGCATGAGGCATCAGCCAGGCTCCCTGAGAAAGCATTTTGAAAACAATGCATGTAACCTGCACTGAAGCTTGCTTACCCATCCGTCTCCTGAGCACTATTACTGGGCAGGAACCTGTCCCACGCAGCACAGGTGCCCCCTGGGCGGAATTCCAGTCCATCAGAAGGTGCACATACTTTCTGTAGTCCAGAAACGCCAATTAGCATGTTAGCATGTCTTGCGGCTACTGGGGAATACCCACATGACACAGGGAGACCTCCCCGCATGCATGCATTAAGAGCAGAACCCCCAACTCTGGAGATGCTATGTGCTAAGCCACAACACCTCCCTTGCCAGGTGACCAGCCTGATAGAAAACTATAAAACACTTAAGTAGCTAAATGCTAATTCCAAAATGTAGCTAACAGTTTTTACGTTACTAATTTTACAAATAAGGCAGGGAAACCTTCAAAGTATCCAGCTACAGCTAAGACTAATAATACAAAGACAAATGAAAGGCATGTCAGAGCA
The DNA here is from genome assembly GCA_026781145.1 of Hippopotamyrus pictus. Lineage (NCBI taxonomy): Eukaryota > Metazoa > Chordata > Actinopteri > Osteoglossiformes > Mormyridae > Hippopotamyrus > Hippopotamyrus pictus. The sequence continues at coordinate 593,069 of JAODLC010000054.1, read as the reverse complement.
GCAGATAACAATCAAAAATCACATGGGTTCAAGGTTCGATGGCATGTTTGTAGTATGCACATATAGCCCTTTTATAAAATAAAAATTTATTATAAAACAATATTCTTCAACATTAATTGCATTAAAAGGATGTTCGGTTAATAATTCACAGACAGAACCTTTATGTAGAACGCAATGAAATGTAAAACATAGAAAAAAACGTTTTCAACCAACTTTTCAAAGAGCTTCACGTAACATTGGGCTAAGTTCTGGGAACGTTCCCTGTTAGCTGTGAAGCTATTGACTCAAGGCATACAACACTGAATGCATGTCTGTATCATGGCTTCTTACATTACGCCTTCAAACTACGGTCTCCAGATGGTAATTGTGTAATGACAGTAAAATATTGTAAATGAAGAGATTATATTTACAAACATAAGTAACGTGATATTTAGTGTAGTGCATCTGTTGTATTTCACGCGGTTGGGTGTGCATGTTACCTGCGGTCCATGAATCTGCTGTATATCCCTCAGTCCAACCCGCTGGGCAATAGGCTTGGAGGTCAGCCATTTATTCACAATAGGCTGCTGGAAATATCACTTCAGGGGGTACAATCCCCCGGTGCCCTTGATCACAGAATTCCATTATCAGAGCATTGCATGATGGTCCATGGGCAGGTTAGGCAATACTAAATAATTCATCCAGTCACACAGTCAGATAAATGTTAAATTCACTTCTGGTCTTGTAGTGGAGTTTGGACCAAATTACACTCTGTCATATTTTGGCAACCTGATGGGTCATTTCAACTAACATTTAATAACGTAACGAGAATCCCGTTTGATCCATATACTACTAGATTTTTTTTACTCTTATCTCAAAGTCACTTACTTAAATGTTTTGCCCATTATTGAGCTGCACTTATTTGATAATTAATGTGTGTAAAGCTTTACTAAGAGTCTGTAGGTAAAAGTCACAAAGACAGATGATTATGAGCCAGCCAGTGCTCAGGTTTGACAGTAGTATATGAACTTTAAGCTAACTTGCAGCTTGCTGGGTTGATTGCAACACGGTTGTGTTCAAAACTGAATATGCGAAAACTGAAAATTTTAATGCAAATTCACAAATGCATGCATGGAGCACTTAATGAAGATGTTTAATTTGTTTATCAGTGACTAGGCTTACTGGGGTGTATAATATAGGCAATAATCCATCCATTTACCCATTTTCTATACCAATATAGTCAAAGCAGTTTATCAATTCAGAGATCTGATGAAATGTTTTTCCTTCGTGTACCTGTGGTCACCATTGTTTTCATTGTTGTTCATAATATAGAACGGCTGATGAAATTGGAATCCCGTCCACAGAGGGGGAATTCCAGTTCGCATTAGGAGGACGATAAACGTGGCATGGTGGCACAGTAACTAGTACAGTTACCTTACACCTCTAGAGACCAGCGTTTGAGTCTCTACCCTGGTTCTATGTGTGTGGGATTTGCATGTTCTCGCCGTGGGGCTCTCTGGTTTCCCCCAACAGTCCAGAAACATGCAAAGGTGAAATGGCGTTACCAAACTGTACACGTGCATCTGGCATGGGTGATTCCCGGCCTTGTGCCCCAAGTTACTGGAACCGGACATATGGGTATAGAAGGGAAAATGAAAGTCGAGCCAAAATTGTGGAACCGGAACTGTTTTAGGACACCACAAACGTACAAAAATATAATCATTTCACTGATGCAAATTATTGTCTTTCAACAACCAATCACACAGTCCACATATCAAATAGTAAAGTTAGTTTTGCACTAAAGTTATACCTCGTTGTCTTCGGTGACGGCGCACATGTGGGTACGAGTTGAGGTGGAACGTATGTATGGTCTCAGTCTCTTTGACGTATTTCCGTACGACGAAATTGATGTATATTTACATTTGCATTGCAGTTATCACCCACAACCCAACAGTGCATGAGTGACTGGAAGATCTCAGTCTCCCTGGTAAAACAAACATCTGCAAAGAACATGAATTGCAAATAATGGAAATATGTGGGCGTGTTTGATCTAATTAGAATTCAGAAGGACGCATGACCCGCGGGTAATTTAAATACATTTTTTATTACGCGTCTTAAATGATGCACCAGGAAAGTTTGGTGAGGGAACATCGATCAACTGTGGGCAAATCTTGAATCCCGGGTTAAGTGATGACATTGATTGAACAGCGGGTTTGGAACTGCTTCACGGGTGAGCAATGCACCACTCGGAGATGGAATGACAATGATTGCACAGAAAAGTAAGCTGGAGCGTATGAGCACAGGCGGGAACTGATGTGGGTCTCAGTGCCGGGAAGAGGAGGCTAGTGAGAAGAAGCACATCAAAAGCGTGAACAAGCTAATATTTCACTGTGCCGTTTTATTCAGAGAGGGAATGAAAACTGGCAACACGATGGTGGAAATCCAGGAAAATTGTCTGTCTGTCCTATATAATTATTCTATCAACATGAATGAATTTATTATGAGAATGTAGCCTAAATGTCAAGTGCTAAATAGATGTTATTGTCTATCCATTTAAATTCTCTATCACTTATGCCAGTTCAGGGTGTCCAGGCAGGCAGTGGTGTAGGGTTTTAGGGCAACATGCTTGTGACTGGAAGGTTCTTGGGTTAAATCTTCTGGTTGACAGAATGATTTCACTGTTGGACCTTCAACCAAGGTCCTTAATCCCCAATTACTCCACTTGGGGACTGGTGGACTCTGATGCAGAGGTGGATCATTCAGGTCCCAAAAATTAAAGTCCACAACAAGATTTCAATTTCAACCAACCAGTTGAATACTCAGTGACTGTAACTCTTTATTCTCAACTGATTGTGTGAGGTATCAGTGGGTATGATGGATGTTTGGGGTATCGGTGGGTATGACAGGTGTGTGGGGTATCGGTAGGTATGAGGGATGTTTGGGGTATCAGTGGGTATGACAGGTGTGTGGGGTATCGGTAGGTATGAGGGATGTTTGGGGTATCGGTGGGTATGACAGGTGTGTGGGGTATCGGTGGGTATGAGGGATGTTTGGGGTATCGGTGGGTATGACAGGTGTGTGGGGTATCGGTAGGTATGAGGGATGTTTGGGGTATCGGTGGGTATGAGGGATGTTTGGGGTATCGGTGGGTATGAGGGATGTTTGGGGTATCGGTGGGTATGAGGGATGTGTGGGGTATCGGTGGGTATGAGGGATGTTTGGGGTATCGGTGGGTATGACAGGTGTGTGGGGTATTGGTGGGTATGAGGGATGTTTGGGGTATCGGTGGGTATGACAGGTGTGTGGGGTATCAGTGGGTATGATGGTCTGGGGTTTTACGTTCTGGACCTGAACTACCCAGCTCTACCCGACTGTCTTCAAAACGTATGTTACTTTGAATAAAAGCCACTTATGAGTATGTAAATTACAATCTGCGTTTTAGAGATGGCAAGTCACCTGATACAGGGAAGACGTGCAAACTCCACAGTGCTAAAGCCAAGATATTTTTTCTAATTTAAACTTCACCCATTTGTAGAGAATCCTCTCTCAAGGCTACAATGCCAGTTTGCACCCAGAATCCAGAGCCTTATAGTCTCTCTGCTGTGTGCCTTGCTACAGGTGAGCTGAACAAGCAGCGGAGGGGTGCTACACGACTCTAATCTTAAAAACAGGCCGCAATAATTTAACAGGGGAAAACTCCGAGCGTAGACTATTAGCATGCAGTCCATAATTATCAGGTAAAAAAAAAAAAATTAAACAAGACCTGACGACAAGTGTGCCGAATTGATGAGATCAAAGCCCTTGCCAGGACAAATTCTGGCCAACAAAAACAGGTCATAATATAAAGAGAGAGAGAGAGAGAGAGAGAGATAAAAATTGGGGAATAGAATCTCCACTTGCGGCCCTGAAGCTTCATGGCCGTAACTGTCAATAGACAGCCAGATAAAATTTAATGGAAGAACTGATTGCATCCTCTCGCGTAAACCCTAAATTGTTGCTGATGAAGCTCAGGGAAGGGGAGGGGAACACTTCATCATAACTGTAAAAATGGCAGCAGGCTGGTGGAATGAAAGAGAGGAAATCACATTTATAAGATCTCGACGGCAACAGCCAAGGGCCTGTATTGAGACCTGAAAACATACTCACGCCGTTATTTATACATTCAAAAGCATGCTACGCGTTTTATGAATGCAACCATGGATTTCTCCTTCAACAGTCATATCCTTCTACGGCGTACGACGAAAGCTGGAAAAAGAGCTCCGGCTATTTTTTCCATTAGATGCTGATGTCTTACGGAGTTGGGATGGTGGGCAGGACCACACATGGTCTTCTGCAGCTGTTGAATAAATTGGATTAAAAAACAGGTTTGACGTTTAAAGATGTTGATGCCAAGCTAACAGCTGGCCCTCAGCTGGATATTTCTCTCTTTTTTCCCCGTTTGCGATGTCCACTAATGCTAATGGCTGCTTTTATCCGTAATAAATTTTCCGCTTTTTCGAAAGGCGTCAGGACATTCACACATGTTGCACGCACTAAAAATGCACTACTAAAGTTCTCCATTATATTAATATCATATAAAATAATAGCTCAAACATTAAAAAAATATGTATATCAGTATTTCTACATTATATATTGTACGTATTTATTTAGCAGGCATTTTTATCCAAAGTGACACATAAGTGAGGATCAGAGAGCAGGCTCAGACAGTGTCCCTTGAGCAATTGGGGTTAATGGCTTTGCTCAAGGGTGACATCACTCGGGGAAACACAAGATTTTAACTAGCAACTTTCCGATCACAGGCACAGAGTCCTAGGCTCATGGGAGTCTTGCTTACATAGAAATGCTCAGAGGACAGAAAGACAAATGACTGGTTGAGAGAAATTACCAATCACGTTGTAGAGGAGGTGGGTCCAAGCAACTAGAGGAGGCAGAACCAACCAATCAGTTGCATGGATCTACCTCCTCTGCAATCCGATTGGTTGTCTCTCCCAACCAATCATTTTTCTTTTTGTCCGTAGAACATTGTTTTGTAAGTAAAACTCCCATAAGCGAGTCCTTGCCCACAGACACACACCACCCCAAATATATTTGTTTCTGCATGGTTTTGGTCCCAGAACCTTTGCAGTGTGAACTGAACATGATAGGATAGGATGTCCAAATTTGTTTTTAGTCGACAAATGGGTTTATTAACCATCACTGTAGAAAAACATAGAAAAATGTAAGCCGTTTCAGTAATAGATGAGTATTTAAACTATCAATAACTGAAATAGAATATAGTTATAGATGCTTTCACGTAAAGCAGCAGGATCGGTCCCTGGGGCAACTGGGGTTAAGGGCTTTGCTCAAGGGCCCAATGTTGACATAACTCTGTCGACTTCGGAATCTGAACCAGCAACTTCCTGATTGCGGGAAGTCCTACAGCTTTGTAGCTTAGCAATCTAATGCTAACTCTGACTGAATAATTACAAAGCTTTCAAACTACAGATATGAAGCTAGGTGCCGCAGCATTCCTGCACAGCAAACCTCTCTGTGACTTTTGTACTAATTAGATCTTATCATTCCGGAAAACATGCAGTAAAGGCAGCATATCCGCTAGCGTCCTTCACAGGACACACACCCCTTCTCTTCCTTCAAATCTGAACTAAAGACATTTCTCTTCTGTCTCTTCCTCCTTTACTAATTACTGATTTTTTTTCCCTCCTGTAAAGCAACATTGGGATTGTGAAAGGAGCTATATAAATGTAACTTAGTATTATTATTATTGAATAATACAAGATGACCATTTAAACTATCAATAACTCGAATAGACATAACTTGCAGATGCCTTCATGCAAAGCAGTAAGGCAGTCAGTCCCCAGAGTAATTGGGGTAAAGGTCCTTATTCAAAGGCCCAACATTGACATTGATCTGCCGACTATGGGATCTGAACCAGCAGCCTCCTGACTGCAGGAACAGAGTTCTAACCCACCAAACCACATACCATACACATGGTAATGAGATGTAGGTGTAGTGGACAGGGGGTATCAGCGCGGCATGAGCACCTTGACAGATTCAGGGGGCCCAGCACTTTACAGGGGGCCTTCAATGCATAAAATTATAAAATTACATAATATACTGTAAGGGGGGGGGGCAAGGTGATATTTTGTCAGGGGGCCCAGAAAGAATGTCTAACTACTTTGCCGGTAGTGGAGCTCAGAACATACATGTCCACTACGACCATAACATCCTTACGCTAAAGCAAACGTTAGCCGAAGAGTTAGCTTTGTAGCTTAGCAATCTAATGCTCTTCCCTGAGAAGGTTCGAACCTTGGTCAGTACCACACCTCAGACTCAGACTGAATAATTACAGAGCTTTCAAACTACAGATATGAGGCTAGGTGCAGCATTCCTGCACAGCAAACCTCTCTGTGACTTTTGTACTAATTAGATCTTATCATTCCGGAAAACATGCAGTAA
>JAODLC010000054.1:552834-576426 GCA_026781145.1 Hippopotamyrus pictus | reverse complement strand
GGATCTGTAGTTTATTGTGTTACCAGCGCTTCATATCGCCGGGCCATTAATAACAATAATATATAAAATGATCTCGCAGGCCGGATATAATTACACGGCGGGCTGGATGTGGCCCGCGGCCCTTCAGTTTGACACATATGTATTAGAGCATTCATGTCATTTATTGAAACTTTATTTTACCAAGTAAATTTACTGAAAACGCAGTTATCACTGCTTTACGTGATATTCGGGAGAAATAGCAGATTATGCATCGGAACTGCCTGGGATAAAAACATCATGCATGTAACTAAACTCTTCAGCCAATAAGGGCAAAGGTGTGTCGTCACCAGGCGGTTCCAGTTTGTGCAGCCGGGTGAGAGGTCGCAATGCATCTAACCGTAATGCATTGCATCAGGTTCAGAATGCATTGCTTTAAGGCAGCGCTGTAAGCAAGTCAAACGCACCCAATGACGGGACTGGGGAAACAAACTGAAACACGGATTTAATACAGAGGACTAATGACAACAACCAGATATTGCTGATCACAAGGGGATCCCACACGAGCTTAACGAGGGGGCATGGCACACAGAAGGAGCAGACGATCGGGGCAGGACAGGGGTAATGTTGGCATAATATCTTTATCGTTTTGGAAGCCATTAAGAAAAAAATGCTCTTCTTATTTTATCCTGTTCATTTTGTGAAAAACCAAGATGCAATACAAAAAAAAAAAGCCTTACACATATTTAGGTGTAATTTTGGGGGGCCAGGAACCAATTAATTGGTTTTCCATTATTTCTTATGGGAAAAATTCAATCGAAACTCGAACTTTTTAGGATTCGATCTGGAGTCCGGAACGGATTAAGTTGGAGAACCGAGGTACCACTGTATATAGCGGAATGAGCATAAAATGAGAAATAAAACCAATGCCAACAAAATAATTAATGTTTATTTATCATTAGTACGTTTGCATGTGTACATATGCGTTCATATTATATTTACAATAAGAACACACAACAGACAATTTAAACATTTGAAAACATTAAAAAAATATTCAAAGCCAGCACCAATTAGGTCATTTATAGTGGTGGATGCCGGATTTAATGGAAATTGAACCTTTATCAAAATGTATACCTGCAGGAAAAGTACAAGGCAATGTGGTAAGTAAGGGATTATTTCAGGTAGGAAAGAGCACTTATTTACGATGTCCAGGAGTGTAAACAAAAGAGTGAACAGTATCTTGGATCTCAACAGATAATTAATGTTCCAAAATGAAAAAAACTGTCCAGAAATCCAGAGGTTGTACACCTATTCATTTTTAGACATTGTAGATCCACAAAAAAATCCAGAAGGAAAAGCAACTTTTTATGTGTAAAGTGCTAATTTGCAGCAACTTTTAACTGCTCTTCCTTACAGTATTAATACTGAAAAGATACAAAAGGCCCCTTCAGTCACATGCATTGTTTTTCTTCTTTTCCGCCATTTCTCTAGTCATGGCCTTTAATCATCCGCATACATACACATATACAGAAAAAAAAAACGTTTTAAAACCCCTGCAAAGATGTGAATGTGTTTTTTATTTCTTCAAGTATTGACGTACATATAAATCAGATTTTCCACTTTCAGATGATTAAGGCTCATAGTGAAATGGCTTTTCAAAAGGTAAGGCCACAATTAATTATTTCCCCTCATACATTTTATTGCTTGTTTTACAAAAAAAAAAAGACATATTAGGTTTGTCAGAAATGATTTATCATACCACGTTAATAAATATTTTACATTTTTAGTGCAACTAAAGAACCTTAAACGTTACAACAGTTCTGTAAAAGTTATTAGCTGCTTTAAAACTTTTTAAACAAAACTGTGTCATAGTTGTAAAAAATTATAATAATTCAACAATGGAACAGATAGCTGAACTATAGACTATATTCCAGTGCTAAGAATGAAGGGCATTTCACAATGTATCAATATGGGAAACACTCTCCTTTAGGGCTTACCTGTTAAATCATAAAACAATTAATCTCAATGGACTGTAACAATGAAACAGACTATTTTGCAAAGGCTTATCCCAAAAACGTTATTGTGAGTTGGATAGATACAAAAAACCAAAACCTAACAGCCTGCCTGCCTTGACGATCTGTGCGTACACAAAGTTAATTTTGAGATGGAAGTGAGCAAATGACCTTTGCTAATGAAACCAAGGTAAATCAGAACAAGCGAATATGCTCCCAAACTGAAATGATGTGTGAATAATAATAATAATAATATAGCTCAGTGGCATACATAAAAATATGAACAATTCCATTCATTCTATGATGCCATTCATTTTAACACAAAAAACTTCTATAACCAATAAATGTAGCTCAACAAATAGAGCATTTCATTAACAATGCAAAGGTTGTGGGTTTAAAACCTGCAGAGCTCACATGAATCATAATCCTTCCCTCTCACATAAGCCACTGTGGATAAAAGCAGCAGCAAAATGAACCCACGTAGGCAAAAAAGTCAAGAATGAACAGTAGATAGAGCCCCAAAAATTCCAATCACTACAAATGGCAATTATACCCCAAACAGGGTTCTAATCACATAGTATAGTTACACAATAATGATGAAAGTACCGTGTTCAAGGAAATACTTTGAGACAGTGGAATGCACGGTGCGTAAACATCAAATAAGTTACATGGTATCTTATCAACCAGCCACTCCCCAAAACTCACAAGCAAAAAAGTCTTTTTTAATTTTACGTTTACTAACAGCTATTTACGAAGCTCCTACAGATTGTTCTAATAAAACAATCCCATGGTCTACATTTACTATTACTTTACTATTACTTTAAATATGAACCTAGATTTTTTCCATTTCACTGTTGTCACTCTAACCTTTACAAGACCTGGCTTAGTTGTATTAATGCTTTACTTAATCTGACGCAAACTCATGTATACGTGAGACCTATCAAACACAATTAGTTTTCGGCTGATAATTCCTAATTTGCTGCTATTATGACACTAGTAGATGTGACCTTATCAAGATTTTTTTTTTTATAGATCTTGTAAAATATGAACGTTAACATGTTTTCACTGGCTAAAAAGGGGCTTATATAGTCAATCATTGGACACAAGCAAAGTGTATGAATATATAAGAATAAAACACACACATACACACACAAAGGTCACTTGTTCAGCTAATAAACCAGTTATACTTAATTACATATGTGCTTACATATGTTTCGTCAGAAATAGATTCTCATTTCTGAATATTAGTTATACTAAATGTTAGGTGTAATGCTATACGCTACATAGATTTTTGATTATGAAACTCTTCCCCTCAACTAAGTTGCACCTCATTTTTAGGGAATGGTTCAATCGATGGTTATGTTCGAGTTGGGAGTGATTTCCTCCGGGATCAATAAAGTTTTTCTGATTCTAATTAAAATGAAAATTTGTGTGTGTGTGTGTATACACACACGCACTCAGAAAAAAAGGGTAAACATTTGTACCTTTGCTTGTCACTGGGGCTGTACCTAACTATACCCTTAGCTATAGGTAATAGTACCTTTTAAGGTACAGAAATGGACTCTGAGGATTATATCTGTACCATTGATGGTACATTAAGGTGGCTTGTACCTTTGGGATGTATCTGTATCTTAAAAGGTACAATTACAAGGATACAGCCCCAGTGACAAGGTACAAATTTGTACCTTTTTTTCCTGAGACTGTGTGTGTGTGTGCGTATATATATATTATACACACACACACACACACACACACACGTACATACATAGATATATAATAAAAATAAATGCAGAGGACTTTCCCCTTTACAAAAATTCAGAATGTCCCAAATCAAAATAAATTAAATAGTTTATTCAAATATTATGTTGCTTATATATTTACGTATGTCTTGTATATATTTTATATATATACATAGAATATGTACATACAAAACATATACACATATATACACACATACACAAGCACGCATACATAAATATGCAGTCATACGCACACACCATGTGTTATGATTTTGACAATAGGGTGTTACAGTACTTGTAACTAAACTTTCATTCGATTGCTGCAAACAAAAATATTGTAGTTAATTAAAAAGGTTTTTTTAAGACTAGATTATAGCATTTCGGTCCTGCCATCAAGTTAGTGTGACCAATGATAGATTTTTAACTACATATTAGTGCCAATTAATAGTATTACGCATTTTTCTTTGTATGTCTAATCTACAAAACCTATCAATCCATCAGCTAGTGGACTTGGTGACGTATCTATCCAGCAGCAAAACAAGCAGTTTTAGAGGATGAGCATGTTGTCAGTGTAATAACCGTTAAATAAACCGGAAGCTTTACGCTGCCCGAGCCAATTCACGTAATGCTGGGAGTGCCTCCGTGCACCTTTACTTTTCACGACTTAAAATCACTTGTAAAGTGCTAGACATATAACAGGAAACGGGTCCAACTTTACTGCTTCTTTATCAGTATGAGCTTCGCAAATGTTCACTGCTCAAATTAGGTGGCTTTTCCAAGGGCAGGTCTGACTTCCGGAGTTATTTTTCCAACAGTGATTCCACCAACAAAAAGGCTGAAGAACTTTGGGGGGGGAGGGGTCCTAATGGTTACTTCTTTAACGTATGACCTTTGACCCATCCCCAGTGTTTTGTTGTATCTCACGGCGATGTTATTTTAATGGATTTTATTTAGAGATGCCCTTTGAAGTGTACCTTCCCTGCACCGCTTCCGCTGTCGGTGTTGCGCCTGTCGCCGGCCCTATTTCACTTTCTTATCGTGCTTGATGTGGCTGATCCGTTTGTGCTTCCCGTTGGGAATGCCGTTGGAGCAGTGTCCGTTCGCCTTGCCCGCGGCGGACGCCGAGCGGCCCCGCGTCACGGCGAGTCTCACCACGCGGTAGGCGGCGTACGCCACGGCGAGCAGCGCACCTGCCAGCGCCGCCACCACGTCCAGCAGAAAGTACTGGTGGGTGGGGATGCCGTAGACGGCGGAGCGCAGGTGGTCGGCGCCCCTGTGCCGGAGGATGTAGTCGATCCAGTAGACGGCCCGGCTTACTGGGTGGCCGGGCTGGTCTTTGTGGATGTTAGACAGGAGCCGTGCCTGCTGTCGGTACCTGCGGATCAAAAGACAGGATAATGCAGGACTTGGGTATCCAAGGCAAATGGGGTATGAAGCTTTTACCCGTACAAGTCACATTATTATAAAACTGCAAAATTACTTTGAAAATAAATAATCACTGAATGTTTTACCCCGGAACTCCAACTGACGAAACTCACTCAGTCCTCATGTAATCCAACAAACTACTTTCGTTAAATCTCTAAAAGTTACATAAATTGTACTTACAAACTTAGCCTGTCCACGTATCCCGTGCACTGAGTGAATGGCGCTGGAGGAAGTTTGATTTTTGGTGGGGTGGGGGGACATAATTTAAATATAAAAGGTCTGTTTGCTCCCTACACCCTTGGACTGAGTGACTTTTAGAAATTAGCTGTTAAATGCATATAAAACTTAAAACTACACTTAAGTTATCACAATAGCTTTTAGCAACATAGCTACGTTACATCCGTACAGGATGCAAACTGCGAAAAATCAAAACGCTGCGTGCGCATCAGTGCTTTTGGACTAAATGCACCAACTAGTCAGCAGGTGGTGCTCTTGCTCCACAGCCAAGAAACTCAATCGGCGACGCAGCTTTCAAATGATACATTTATTAATGCTCTGTACTCAATAGACAATTACGATAAAAGACCTCTTACTTTATCCCTTTAGCTTAAATTATACAGAGCATTAACGTGTCACGCAACCGCAATGTAATAAAATTAACTGTTTGCCTTAGAATATAAAGTACAACCATATAGCTGGTAAAGATCCTTCTTTTCCAGTGAACACAGGATATAATTTGGCTATTTCTTATTTGACATGCTTTATCTTGCAATACGCCATTGGTGGCCAATCCTATCCGCAAATGGCCAGTGTGTATGCAGTTTTTGGGATGACCTGTAGCTCAGCTCCTCAAACCCAGGTGTGAGAACTCTTCAGTCAACCGGTCCTCTAATTAGTAATCTAATCAGGGTGTTGCAGCAAAAACGTGCACAGCCGACAGCCCTTTCTGAATAAAACTGCCCACCCCTGCCATAGGCTGTAACAGCAAAGGGCCCTTAGCGCACTAACCTGACCAACTTAAAAAAAAAAAAACATTTAGCGAGTTACAAATAGGAAATCAAACGTTATGGACACTTTGACGATGGCTCATTCTACCTGTCGTCTTTTATGACCTTGACCATAGCTTGGTAGAGGTCTTCTTCAGTCATCATCTTCCACTCCAACATTATCCCCATGCCTTTCGCCTGTACTCTCGTCATGGTGTCATAGTGGTCCCCGAAAAGCGGGACCCCCACCACTGGGACGCCGTGGTACATGGCTTCATAGATGCTGTTGAGCCCCCCATGGCTGAGGAAAGCCCTGATATTTGGGTGACCTTGAAAAACACAACGAACAGAGACTCTTAACAGGCACACCGACAGATCGTTCACATCTGCACCCACATAAAGTACACACACGTTCCTGTTACTGTATGTCCCGAGTCGAATAGCAGCGATTCAATGTGATTTAATTATGTTCCGAGTCGAACAGCAGTGATTCAATGTGATTTAATAAACTGTAATCAGAGGTGTATAACATGCTTCTCGCTTTTGGCTGTGGGACTTTCTGGCGCATGCAAGGAAGGGTTTCGAACAATTAAATAGTTGCGTAACATTTAATGAGGATATACGTTATTTACGGACCGTGATATTTGGCGAGTCAGAGGTGTGTTTGCTAAACGCATCTTGTGAACTTGCAGAAATGGTGTGGCGGCCATTTGCATTTAGCCTTAAACTGCTGACACCTTAAGAAAATGTAAAAAGGGCTGGAAAGAAAATGCTCATTTATTGCTTTGGTGGTGTGTTCAGGTTACTGATTGACCTGGAACTACACAATGAGTGATGTATTTCTCTCTAATGATCCACATCACCTGCTCCGGCTATTCTCAGCCGTCCAAAGGCTGCAATTCAAGTCAAATTCCTCGTTACTTTCAATAATGCAAAATCATAATGGATGTGCTCGCAGCGATTTGTGCATAACCTTGTATTACAGCAGTAAAAGAATGGACTTTGTTCGTATGATTTTTCAGGAGGAAGCAGTTTTACTTCGATTCACCCGTTTGTTACTAAGCAACAGATGAAAGTGCAGAAAGGGAAGGTTCAGTCTGTCCGTGAGTTATGGCTTTATTACACACATTTTTGTGTGTAATTTTGTGTGCCTGAAGCACAAGAAAATATGAGCATTTCTCTGACAAATATATAATTATAGGTTTCAAAGAATCTTTGATATTTCATCCACTGGAATATTAAGAGTAAGTTAACTACAAAAATAATCAAACAATTTCCAGAACATAGATATTAGATCGTCGAAAATATGTATAATTCAGGAATGTAGTATAGTATTCACTGTGTCCAGAAAAACAGTCACAGGCTGTGTGGATGGATATAACATAATACTAAATCTGTAGGTACATGCATCATTAGTCAAGAATCAAATGCCCAGACGCACAGGGATCTTGTTTGGTGTTTGGAGGATAACATCACCAGGAAACAGAAATCCGAGCGGCTCTGGAGAAAGTAACATCTCTGGTGAATTTTTTTCCCAGACTGACTACATCCGGGCCTGCAGCTCTGCCGGCTGATGGGCAACACAGGGTTTGCGTTGTGTCCCTTCCCACAAGAGATGGATTGTCTACAGGCCCCCCGGGGAAGCAGGAGAAGAGCGAGGGCACATGTCAGGGTCAACTGCAGCATTTAAAGCTCACGAAAGGGTGATTAAATCAATGCCAGGAGCAACGGAGATCTGAGTCCCAACAAAGAGGTGTGGTAGCAGCTTACTGAAGGACATTAGTAACACATTAGTTAAAACGATCAAATTAAGTAAAATGCATAGGAACAATCGCTGCCTTCGAAGTGCTAATGACGGCCAATCCTAAACGACTTAGCAACCTAAAGATCAATTAATCTCTAATCCCAGCGAACATTAAATCCCTGGATTTTCTAGTTGACTGGTGAGGAAATTACCAAGTTTGTTCAGCTTGACGCAAGTGGTACTGAAACACACGCCCAACTTTCCCCAAGCCAGAAATTTCTGATTCACCTCCAAGGTTTAACGCTGGTGCAAATTCAGATAAGACACAAGACTAAAGTCTGGCCACTGAGCAGCAAATAACATGTATTAATATAATCTGTGTAAATATGCCAGTTATTTTATGCTTGGTTGTAATGATACCTACCGAGAAGGTCATTCTGTGGCATCCAGTCCACCAGTTTGGTGTTGTGTCCCAACTTTTTGGGTGCGATTCCTGAAAACCTGAGACAAAGCAGTATAGATCAAGTTAACGAAACATGTATTTTTGGTGTACACTGTGCACAACGTAGCATTTACCAATTTACTAATGTAGCTTTCTGACCATTCTTAAAGAGACCATTGATTAAAAAAGACCATTATCAGCAGCTCCTCCTTCAGCTCACTGGGTAAAACGATTCCTGACACTGATAGTATTTTTTTTTTCCTCTGGCACATGCTGCCCATCTGCATGCATCGACTTCCTGCGCCTTCCTGTCACAGGAGAGCACGACGCAGCTCCCCGCGCATGCATTACTGCAGTGACAATAAACGACAAAAGCAACATTCAGAATGAACGGAATCAAAGAAACAATTCAGGCTGATTCCTCCCCTTTTTCTCCCCCCTGGCGTAATAGACTGCATCAGGAGAAGCAGCTGCCATTGCCAGGGTGGACCAAGAACTAACATCCTCGGCCGAAATGTAAAACGGCAAGGAATACAACTTATTAAAATAGTCATTTACTTAGGAAATTACTTCCAACGCAATTTGCGTTGTTTTCGTGTACAGTGTCTACAACATTAGCTTGCGTCTTGCGATGAAACGTCCCTAGTTTGTAGGTTTAGATTAGGATGCTGTTAATAATCATTGCAACTACTGTAATGGAACCAGCATTAAGTTGTCAGTAAAAAGTGCAAAAATAAAGAAACAAACTAACAAGTTATGCAAGCTGTTCCAGATGTACACTGTACCATTTTCAGCAAATGTCAACTGTAAGAATGAAATATCCAGCAAATAACCTTTGGTACTACTTTCTGTAAAACACATTCTATAAGTGACAGCTGGCAAACCAACTGAAAAAAATTAGACAACAGACCACAGATTTTACATGATATTGCTTTCGGTCACTTCCTGTGTTCCATCCGGGGCGAAGCTGTTGTGTCCTTGGGTAAATGAAATTTGTTGGAGCAGACCTTGGATGAGTAACTAAACAAACCTACACTTACTCACCAATGACCATAAAAATACATTATTGACTGGATGGACCAATTATTCTTTGTGCAATGTTCAGTAGTATTAACCACACTCTATGCTTCTTAAACTTATTTCAAATAGGGAAATAAAGCCAGCTTGGCATCAGCTGTCCTTCACAACCAAACTTCGTCTTCCAAAAAGACTGTTGTTATTGAATCATAAAATACTGCACAACAGTTGTATGCCACATAAAGACGCTTTGGTCAGCAGACTGCATGACGGTGATCCCATAGGATTATAATGGAGCTGAAAGCTGTCACAGTGTAAGACATTACTAGTGTCTTGGTGGTGATGCTTGTGTAATCAGGCCTACTGGGCCTTGTTTACACAAGTATGCACTATACTTTTATACACAAGTATAAAATGACATCAGTATAGTGTATAGTGCGTACATAATATTTGATAATGATAACCGTTTTACAGGTTTATGTACTTGCTGTACTTTATTGTCGTTATAGTGTACTCTTTCTACCTATAAAAAAAAGTGTATGTGAATGTATCCATTTTCAGTTGTTTCTATGAGAGTCTTTCAGTAGTGCATGTAAATGCTTTCACTAGTGTGCAATTTTCAGTGTACTATGTGAAGGATTTTGGTTTCATATTTTGGTTGCATTTGTTTATGCGTGGTAAATTCTGAATAAAGTCCATAACGGCCCCTCATATAAAACAGTGTGCCACGTTACACGTAGTGCGCAAGTTTGGACACCGACTAAATTACCTATTGCTAAGCAACACGTGACTGTATACTGATTTCATAATGTACCCAGCAGTACTATTTTCTGCAATTGAATATACTTATGGGATACGCAACTCTAGGAGTTTAAATTTACAACAACATAACATGATTTTTTAGTTGCTACAGAAAGCAAAATGGGATTCTTGCGTGCACATTGGTTTGGCTGACTTCTGTCATATTCTATCTCCTGGTCCGGGGTAAATTCAGGCGAGAGTAAAGCTATTCTCTGATAATATCTCTTGTGTAAGGGTAGGTGACGTATATTATGATTAGTCATAGCAGTAGCTGGGTAACCAGCGCTGCCATTTACATTTGGTTAGGTCCTTCCACCATACAGTATGCAAAAACATAGCCGATGCAAGGTTCATTTCCAGTCAGCATTCATCCATCTTTCATACAGTAGCTGCTGTTTCAGTGCAGGATGAGCCTATTCCAGTAGCTTTAGAGCATGCCGGCCATTATCTAGACCCATTCTTCATTCCAAAGGCACTGGCTGTTCTTTGAGCACCGTGAGAAGGTGCACAGCTACAAGCGTGTTGCGTCACGCCTAAGGTACAGGATCCCCATAAACGACGAAGCTGTTGCTAGCCACCCTTGCGCACCACAAAGGCAGCCTACTGGAAAGACTACCTGCAAATTTGTTAACGCCGTTGTTTCCCAGAGGCACGGTGAATGAATAATCGAGGTGTGTCTCCTTTATTAACCCAAATCGGTGTGGCTTCGCTATTTCTCCATTCCTCTTTTCTTTTGTTGTAATTCTGGCATTTTTCTAAGGTTCCTCACTATTCCTCATTAACGTGTTTATTATACTTAGTGTTTATTTGATGAGTAATATTTTGCACCGAGGCATCACCGCTGGGACCCGGCATTAGCCGTTGCTTGCTTTGGGAATTCTTTTACGCTGATTCACGCCACGAGATAATAGAGCCCTTAACTCTAACTGCGGTCGCGCGCTATAATCTGGCACTCGCGCAAAGTCCTGCGAAGCAGCCATGCTGAAAAATCACAACGGACTCCACAAACAAACGTGGGTTTTCTTCATAGATGTTGACTTTACAAGCATTCTTTGCAGGTCTAAAACTGTCGGCTTTTTTTATTTGTAAGCAAAGGCACGCAAAGAGCTACGGATATCGCGAAGTCCCAATAAGTTCACAAACATTCCAAGAGACCGCAGACTCTATTCAATGGTGATTAGGCTAATTATAATTCGGTAATCTTACTAGCAATGATTTGCATTACACTAATATAAAACTGTAGACAAATACGCCATTGTAATTCCCAGGCTATAACAGCGATAAATATATGTAATATATACAATACTAATACTTATATAACTTGATCAATGGTAAAAATGCATTGTGTCCATTCTGGAAATACAAATAAGTGAATGACTGCTAAAACTCAATGAGAAAAATCTTAATGCACCTTACATTTGACCGTCTATAAGAAGCAGATTGTAACTGTAGTTTGCTGTGGCCCATTTGTAAAAGCACAAAGGCTAGTGAAATCTCTTTGTGCACATATCAGCCATAGAAGCTACTTTACCGGAAAGATCAAGTTCAGCTCCTGACTAATCCCAGACATGTAAACCGGATCGTTAGGAGTGAGAGCAGCATTTCCTTCGCCGGACAGATTAAGCTATTAGCCACCCATGTGTCGGGAATTACTCGAGACCTGTGGAAGGAATTAAAACATCGAGGACCAGGTCTTCAGCCAAAGTGAAGCTGCGAGCTGATTCATGCTTGATTTTTCTATCAGGAGAAAACAGCTGCCATCCTATGTCACAGCCCTCCAATACTACAGGCCAGATTCACACAATGAATTTTCAACTGAATGGACATCAAGGGTCTCGTTCCTATTTCAAGCGGAAGCTGGAACTGAGCACCACCTACGAGTAATGGTTACAATACAGCGTATGCATGTTTCTATCCTGTTTGACTGGTATGGAGCTCAAAATATTACAATGCACCATGATACCTACCGAAACAATTTCCTCATTCAAAAGGCGATCACCTAGAAACTCAATTGTGATGTTTCATTGAGTAACATTTCATTCTCTGAATGACAATCTGCAACAAAAAGCAAAGAAAAACCTGTGCAGAAGATACTGTTACTCTCAAGGATGATACTGAATTTGTTTCTAACATGCATTTCATTTTCTGCAAGTACATATTTTCTGCATCAATGAAGACGTGCGTGACAAGGTAGCCATAAATGTGTTTCTGTGAAGCTGGGCACCCCCCTCTGTAGGATCTGTGTCAGTATCGCTTTAAATGACGCCGTGCAAGTCCTGATCGCTGATGTCACGTTCTCAGTTCAATCGCTGATCACGCAACTGAGACGTGAAATTGAGAGACTGAGGCCTACCAGATGGTTGAGGTTGCTGTGGATGGGGGACATCTTATCGGCAACCACACCAGTTGCGAGATTCACCAGTTACATCACTCCCCTCCCCCCTCCAGTCAAGGGAGCTGGGTGTTTGGCCTTGCTTGATGAGCCTCCCAAGGGATTGAGCAGGTTGTGCTCGTTAAGTTATGGACTGGATGTTTTCTCATGTGAAAATGTGGTGCAGTTACTAAGATACTAATCCTTCCCATGGAGAATACCGCAAACACAGTTGTACACACCCATTTGTAGATGCTTTGCCGGGAAACTTACACTGTATGCTTAATATTCACTATGAAAAAGATGGTAAGAATTTGTAAGAATAACAAAAGAATATTTTTTTTCCAAAGCGATTGAGGCAAATAGCACATATTTGCTATCAAAAATTAACTGATGGCCATATGAATAAACTAAATGTCAGTGTACAGTATAAGTACCACCACAGAAATGCACGAAACTCACACATTCAAATTTAGCCACATATAAATGGAATCGAAATAAAAGTTTAGAGTTTGCATCCTAGGGCATTATTCACATCTGAAGGTAAGTGCAATAGGGAGGAAAAAAAACAATCGTGAATATCCAGTTAGCATGGGATGCTGTTAGTGTTAAGTAGCAAAAATGTTTCCATGGAGTAATCGTCAGGATCCCCCATTAGCTGTAAAATGTCCGTAAAGACTTATAAAATGTCTTTGGATTTGATTTATTTTTTATGTGTATCGGAAATGGTTTCCGTCCGAGTTAACTCTTTGTACATAACACGTGGGGTGTGGAGTTAAGGAGCGTGTACTGATTACAGCGTGTTGCTACACCCACCACACGACGAACCACCTCAGGGACGAGACCCGAGTGGCGGGTGATACCTCAGCACCACATTAGTCCGAATGGACCAGTGTGAGTTTTTTTCCAGTGGCTGGGGTGCCAATCCTGCCACCAGCCCCTAAATGTTCCCTAGAAGTTGGAGGGCTTCCTTGCCGGGCTGGATGTAGATTAACATCATACCCAGGACGAAGCAATTGCAGGTTAAGGGCCTTGCTCAAGGGCTCAACGGAGTAGGATCACTCCTGACATTCATGGGATTCGAACCAGCGACCTTCCAATTGCTGGCACACATCCCTAACCTGAGGCACCACTCAGCCCACAAATGTATGTACAAAGTTCAAGATAATCTGATACATACAGCATTCATCTTGATTATGCCGGAGCCATTTCATTCCTAGGAGTCTGAGCTTAATGCTCACACAGAAGAAATGTGAACATCTTTAAGAATGCATTACGCATTAAAGTGAGGGCTAGTACTGTTCTATCAGATACATCTGCCTGTTGGTGCTGACAGCCTGCTCCTACAAACTGAGAATCAGGTGGACGAAAATCAAAACACAGAGCATGCAGATGGAATCAAGATGTTTGGTTACTGTTCGACAGAGCTTTAGAATAGGCGACACGTGTCATCTGAGCGATTTAGCATGCCGGTGCCAGACGTGGTGGTCCCAGCATCTCAGAGCTAACCAGCATCCTGTACAGTGTGGAGCGTACAGAGGATGGTCTGATAAACAAAAATATTCCAGTTAATGGTACTTTGGAGGGCAAAAAAAAAAACCCTTAATGAGAGTGATCTCATGGGAATGGCCAGTCTCATTAATGCCAACCCGAGTGCAAAAAACGTCATAGACCATAAGGAATGTTTCCAGCACCTTGTTGAATCCATGCCTTAAAGGATTCAGACTGTTCTTTAGTCAGAAGGAGGTCCTAACCTCTACTGGGCATATGTACCTCATACATTGGCTAATGAGTGTATATTTCTTCACTGATCACCTAATATTAATGTGTGGATGAACCCACCAATCAATGAAAGATGTAGACGTTACATTTTGACAGACACCTCTGAATACAGAGCTGTAATCAACAGTGTGCCTGACCTTGCCGTCACTTCCTTCTACCATAGTCAGCGAGCTTCCCATGTAATGATGCCGCCCAAACTTCGGTCGATCATGGACAACGTGGCTCATCCACTTGGTTGGGCAGAAGAGCACTTTCAGTCAAAAGATTCCACACCGTGAAACGCTCCACTGAAGACCTCAGGAAATCATTCCATCCGACGGCCGCCAGACTTCAACAGAAAATCACTCAGGGCACATCTACAGTTATACCTATTTTTTTGCGCAATATTTTACAGCAAAATTTGCATATTTTTTCACCTTGGTCACCTCCATATGCTTTTTAATATAGAAATTGTATGTGACACAGTGTTTTGTCCATTTCTGTCTTTTCTGTATCTGTATGCTAAGCAGTTTGTAATTACACACCATTTCCTCCAGGATAATAAAAGTATTCTGATTGTCATGCTACTGGAACTAACCAGTATTAGGCGATGTGTGGTAGTTCATAGGTAGTCTAAGACCTTAAAAAATGACAAACACCATACCTCCATATAACCTTCTGCGGAAGACGGCTCAACGCTCCCGCGAGTTTCTCTGCAATGTCATCAGAGAGGTACTTGACGCCGGCTCCAAATGACACCAGCACGAACCCATTTTTCTCTGAACTGTTGGCCCATGTCAGAAATTCCTAGAGAAAGAGGAGTATACCTTGTTAACACAAGATGCAAGAACAAACTTTCATTTTGACTTTAAATCTGCTGTAAAAGGAATCAGTTCCATATAAATTGATTAAACTTTACCCATGAAGATCAGATTTTTTTTTACTACTACTACTACTTATTATTATTATTATTATTATTATTATCAAAACAACATTAGCAGCAGTAAGTAGTAGTGACAGTAGTAATGTTTGTATTACTAGTATTATGACTTTATAGTTTTACATAAAAACTAACCAAAGTTAAAAGCTGAGAATCATCTGGATTAGAAATGCACTTTGTGATATAACTTGCGAAAGACAAAATACCACAGAAGAATATAACGCCTCTTCTCATTTTAATTAAATACTTCAGGCAACTTCTAAGGCTTTTTTTTTGTCGGTTTCCACCAGCAGCTAAGAAATGCCAGTTTGGGTCAATGACCGTTCAGGGGAAACGGCTGAACACGCCTTTACCATTACAGTTGACAAGGTTGCTACTCCTCCTATACATTTCCCACAACACGAGGTAACATGGATGTTGTGCAATACCTACGGGCTAATCACAACCAACAACTGAAGCTCTTAATGAACAGATGACCGAAAATGAAATAACAAAATAATTCGCCTACAGGGAAACAGAGTATCGTGATGGATTACTGAATAAGCAGTGGTGCATGGAGGGGGGGGTTGCCTGTGGTGAAACTTGCCAAGCTTGCTGCTGCAGATTAGCGGACTGACATCACAGTTTTTTTTTCTTCATCTGAAGCGAAAGATTGATCTGTGTGCCAGATAGCCTATAGTACTGACGACATGTCACAACCCAGTGATCCGAGACCTCCTCCCAGTGGTGAAGGAGCCGACGGAGTCCCTCATCCTCCATTACGGAAAATGGCTGATCGGCAAGTGCATTCTCTACTATTTTTAGTAGAGCACTTGAATGGGATAATAGAGTATTGAAAGTTGTTAATTTTTATAAAATTATTTTTATAATTTTATAAAAAAAATAACAGGTCTGCTAAACTTATATTTATGCAGACGTATGTTTAGCAAACCGGTTATGTATACAAGAAAAAAAACTTACTACTCAAGATTATCCCATTTAACTGCTCTTTTACTCCCCCGCAAATGACCGTTAATATTTATATTGCTAAATAAACAAAACTGAAGACAAATACAACAATTTGTAAGTTGAATAGCAGTGGATTTCCACTTGATGACCAAATTAACAAACTGATTCAAGTGAATTAACGACAGAATTACTCATTGCAAAGACAGGACCTCTAAAGAAAATATCTTAAAATTCCCAAATGAAGCAGATTTAGATTTTTAGCTCTTACAATGTAACAGTTAAGTTATTTTAGAAAATGCATTCGGCACAATCGGCCAACAAGGCCTGGCGCTCTTCACCAGATCATATTCGGCGCTTTAAATGCTTTAACTTTACATCAGAGGGCAGTGCAACAGAATGGTTGATCAAGCTATTATTTAGGCAATGCGGCAAGTGGACCGCATCACCTCAAATGTTACAGATCAGAGTCTCACACCTGCCGCTATAGTGAAGACCCAAAGTAAATATAGCTATCGGCTTAATAAAGAGACGACAAAAATCGACATGCTGCATGGGATTATTTACGAATAATTGTAAACTACGCAAATGCTTCAAATGCGTGTATCCGATACATTATGAAACATCGCAGCCATGAATGATACAACAGCACCGTTGTCAGTTGCTTGTTCTGCAACACGTGCCTGCACCTGTCGTAATGGTACAAATTCCAGTCCTGACAACCTAGCGGGTGTGCGCGCAGAAACTAGATCTCAGCCATCTGATAATTTTAATTCCTAGACTCATTGCACCGGCCTCTTTAAGCAGTCCGATTCATTTTTTTGCGTCCGTAAATATAGCATTTAATATGCGGACCAGGAAAGCATAGCGGAGACTACACAGTAACATCCAAAGTGTAATGTGATTTTAAAAATCTTTCATCGTAAAATTGATATTTAGTTGATCTCAAACATACTCTATTTCTTCCATACTGTCCATTTTAAACCAAACACCAATGAATTAAACATGAATGAAACATAATTCCCAGCTTCAGGTCTCTATTACTTTATTTAGTGTAATAATACCCTAAACCCGGCTCAGCAGTGGGCTGGTCAGGGTCACCGCTGCCCACGCGGTGACTGCACCCTTTAAGACCGTGTATAATTTGCGCTTTTTAAAAAAACGCTTCATTTCAGCAAATCGCGGACGTACAGCTGCATAGAAGGGGGGGCCAAGCTGGCCTGGCACTGACAAGCAGCTCCAGACACCAGACACTGGGTCCTGTGTCTGTTAGACAAAGTAAACAATGACCACATTTAAAAAGGGGACCGCAAAAAAGTTGAAGGATTTTACAATGCTTCATTGGAGATGCGGCATTCCAGAAGCGCACAGTAGATACTGCCTGCTTCTTCTTCTAACCCACTTATACTAACCTCCAAGTCACCTCCAAAATGACTGAAGCGGGTTTTAATAGTCTTACAGTATATGTTAATTGTGGCACCCCCAATCACAAATTTTATTACTCCAGTGCTCAATCCATTCATTTTCTGAAACCGCTTGTCTTATTCAGGGTTACAGTGGGTCCAGAGGCTACAGGCACAAGGCAGGGAACAACCCAGGATGGAGACCCGACCATCACACTCACATGCATCATTCGGTCACACATGCAAACCTGCAGGCAATTTGGCAACTCCAATTAAACTCGGCATGTTTCTGTACTGTGGGGGGGAAACCAGACCACCGAGAAGGAACCCCAAGCTGAGATGGGGAGAACATGCAAACGCCACACACACGGAACCAGGGGAGTCAGAAGCATTTTGATTGTGGCTGGCACACTGGCATAAAACTAATATTTTATGTTAAATGTGGGGGGGTCCAAACGAAAAATTATGAAATGTGAGGGGGACACGCCCCCCTCAGATTTAATGGAGCCGACACCTATGCATGGAACGCTGGCAGAGACTCGAACCCTGGTCCCAGTGGTATGCGGCAATGGTGCTAACCACTGCACCACCATGGTGCACCCACTAAAAATCTCTAAGGCTTGAAATCCTACTACAAGATGTTGTATAGCGTTAGAGGTCTGTGTGTTAGAACTTTGGAAACCCATATGGCATGGTTACGACCCAGACCCAACATATACAGGACATAAACACCTATTAACATAGAGAGGGTTAACCAAACCAAGGGGCAGACCAAGCTCGCAAGACGAATGACGGACCAAAACGATACAAGAACCACGTGGAGCAACAACACACAAACATGGGCAAAAAAACAACCACAAGTCATGGCGCTGAGCATCGAAAATCGAAACTCTCGCCACCGGCTCCTCCAGTGGCGAAATACTGTCACCCAATGATGATGTCATCGGGCGGAGACAGTCAGACGGGCCGGTGAAGAGGCACAGGAGAGTAGGAAGGCCTAGACTGGAGTCAGGAATCGACCGACCGACCTGCACACATGGAGCCATACACGACAAATAACCTGCCCCCAGCAGTTTGTAACAGGCATTAAGCACCCACCTGTGGAAGCGGGTTTGGAGGTTTCGTAAGAATGCCTCCAACGTATACCACGTGAGGTAGGGTGGGACGGGGGAACTCCAGAGCCATATCGGTACAAAGCATCCACAGCCGGCTGCCTTGCACCAGCTCGTGCATTGACGTTTCAGGCTGGATGTCGTGCTTCTTCATGATCCAGTCGTACTTAGGTAGCACCAAAAACTGCACCCCGAAGCGGGAAACCGTATAGACAGCTGTGTTTATAATCCTCTGGAAGAAGGTCATCTTGTCAGTTTGCAGGGAGTTAAACTCTGGGACGTAGGAGAGAGGGGCAGGTGCACCAACTTCAGCTGGGTACCACAGTCCCGTGCTGAAGACCGCATACCTAACCCCCAGGAGGTGGGCAATGACAAAGCCACACATCTCGTTGGGGTCAACAAGGAGCAGATCAAACTTCTCTTCCTTGAGGCGGGTCATTAGCGCCTTGCTCCCCACCATGACGTCACAGTTCTGGGAGTAGTGGTCCAAGATGTCGGACAGCTCCAGAGCCGTCCAGCGTCCCGAGAAGATATTTTTCACCTTGGACTGCAGGAAGTTGTCCGCGGACGTGCTGTTGAAAATGCCGGGGTAGCGCTGTAGGCGATAGTGTTCTGACGGGGGCACGTCTCTTCCTTCCGACACCAGGAACACGCTGTCGTGACCCTCTCGGTGCAGGGCGGAGGCGAGGGTTTTGAAGATGTACAGGTGGCTCTCGAACATGATTGGAGGCACGATGACGATTTTGGCGGCCCATGTCAAGCTAGCAGCACCACACCACAGAAAGACAACGATGGCAGCACACAACTTCATGGCTGTGCGTCGAAAAAGGGGAAAAAGAAACAAGAAGCGGTGACAATCCGGAACAGGAAGTTCTCTGTATTTCCACCATAACTCATCATTCCGTACTAATTCCCTCCAAGACCGCATAACAAAACCACATTTCACGTCTTTGTTTCCCAATAACGCCACTAGTCCACTCCACCCCGAATGCTAACATGTAATTTAGCACACAACAGCTCCTGCTTGTGTGTGCTTTTGTATTAGTGATGAATATTCACTTGTAATAAAACCCTCAATTTGCCTGATGCAAATACACTAAAGGAAAGGCAGAGAGAAAACAGCACCACCACTGACAAATAGTTCATCATAACCGCATATTGTTTACATAGATTTTTTTAATTTTGCATTGTTTTGTTACTCTATTATTTGATTGATTTGCGAAACCCATTTTCACTATGAAAACCTCAAGATGGACTTTAGATAGTAAGGCAGATGCAGACCTTTTTATTACGTAACAATTCATCAACCCCCCCCCGTATTCATTCTTTAAATTGTAAGAAATTACGATTCTTAAAAAAACTAGGCCTGCTAAGATTTTTAGACATTCAATAAGGCACATTTATATCATAGTTGTGATTTATCCACTATATAATCTAGATAAGTTACAAAGGTAAATGCAAATGAACAATTTGCACACATCTGGGTTTCTTAAATACAGTGAACGTTTAGTTTTATTGCAGGTTTAATAAAATATTTCTATTATTATATACAGTTTAGGGTACAATCAGTTTATTTCATAATGCAGCAGTAATTACCCCAGTCTAGCTATTCAGTCAGTTACATGCATATTAAATACTTCAGTTGCAATCTGCACAGAGTTAACACTATATATGTCCTTAGTTAATGAATATTCAAAAACAAAGCCCTCTGAGCTGCATAACTTTTGAGAGCAATCTTGATATATTCAAATGTATGTGAACTAGTATGAAGTGAGACAAAAGCCAGTTGGTTTGTGTAACGTGTTAGAAAAGCTCAGTCAGCAAAATTACAGAATTGCCGCCACCCGTTTTGCAGCAGTCCCACTTTAAGAAGGTGTTGCGCACAGTCAGGTGTCATTTGTCGTCATGGCTTCCCAGATGACAAAAGATGTACAGGGGCAGCGGGGCAAACCACGCCCCCCATGGCTTAGGTATAAGTCCTTAAACCTGTCGGACTGGATTCAGCTCCTTGCTTTTCGTACGGACGTAAATAGTACAAGGCACGTACATTCAGTCCGAGATGGAGGAGATTGCTTCGCGATTGCAAATTATCATTTTTAAATAGTTTTGCTTGCAGTTTCGCACGTGTGCGGTCTCACACCCCCACCGAAAGGATGTATAATTTACTTAATAGATGTAGACCAGAAGTAATAGCATCCCGTTTCATTTTACAAGCACGCAGATATACAAACGATTTAAAAGTATTGTTTTGCCACCTAACACGGGAAGTCAGAGGCTTATTACAACTATTACCCCGACTACCGTGAACAATATATGCAAACATAACCACATCATATTTTGGCCAGACATCGCATACGATTCAAAACAAGTAAATTCAATAAAACGTTCGTTCTTTCAACACGAAAAGAAAAGGTAGCCGTGTCCATGGCGTGGCCACAGAGCCATATTCGTGGCATATAACATATTCGAACATTCTCTTATTCTTTTCTAGAGGTCGTCCCACCTCCGCCCAGGTGCTGCTGTTTAACCGAAACCCATTATGTAAAAGGACTTGATGTGTGTTTTGTTGTGTCACACGGGAAGACGCGACAGTATGAAATGTCCTTACTACGCGTATGTGTCATTAGTCATTTCGCAGTCAGGTAGTCTAGCTGAAATAAACCCCACATTCAAATACGCACGAACTACACAATATTATTTATTATTATTATTATAGTAGCAGTAATAATAATAATAATAATAATAATAATGACAAACACTTTACGATTCACCTCCATTCAGTCACTCGAGTTTTCCGTGCGATCTGAACATAAAGACAGAACTTGCGCTCCAGGTATAAATAAAGGCGCACCGCACCGGGCTCAGTAAACCGCGGCTCCGCGCCCACCGGGATCTATCCGCAGGTGGACCTGCGCGCACCTAACGAAACGCCCCCCCGATCCATTCCTTACCTTGTTAGTTGACCTGGACTGGCGATTATTTTGAGTCAGCTCCCCGAAACACGCCAAAGTTATGTTCAAGTTATGGAAGTATATCCAGTTAAATATTCCCCGTGCGGCCCGAGAGCCACCTGTTACCAGTCTGAGCTCGCTTCCCAAAGGTCGGCGCTCGGGATCAAACTCCGTCTGCCTGTAAAAAAGGAGGCGGAGCAGAGTCGTCGGACGGAATGGCGGAGGTTTTTTTTCTTTTCTTTTTTTTTTTGCTTAACAATGAATGGTAAAATAAACCGTACACTATGTACCGCTTAACCGTTTGAGACTGAACAACCGCAAGACCGGAGCTGCTTACTGGTTACCACAGATCCCTAATCCATACAACTGCCACCAGCAGTCCGTGCATTTCCTGGAACTTTGAGGTGTTTTCATAGGGAAGGAAAATAGGAGCGATAGAGTGCATGCATTTTATGTGAGCTGGGTTGCTATTTATTCACGTATCAGGATTGTTTTATAGCCAAAACAATGGATTGGTAGTAGTAAAAAAAAGTATATATTCAAACACAACACATTGTGATCTAGTGTGCTACTGCTGGGTGGTTTAGGCGCAGGGCTCACGGATTAAGACTATAAGCAGCATTGATGCGTTAGGCCTACGAAACGAGCACGTATCGCATTTATAAACAGTGACATTCCTAGTTCCATGGATACAGTGGACTGCATCCTTTAATGTTATGGACGGTTTAATGAATGAAATGGGTTGTTTTTCAAGTTAATTGATGTTGGTGTTGATAAAAATAAAATTCCTCGTGTGCACAGAGAACATTCCAGCATATTCCGCCTCAAACTACAATGTATTTTCACTTCCCAATCTGATGAGTACTTTTGATCCTTTCCATTATACACTGTATATGACAGCATTTTACTCATACTTTCTACTATGTATGCATTTTGGGGTAAAAGATAAATAAATTGATATTCAACAGCCCTTACACGTACCCCTACGGTCACTCCCAGGAAGTTACCTTTGACCTACAATTGATTCAATCTTTGCTTGGTGCAGAAGCTCATATATCAAGAGTACAGTTTTAAAACCATGAATGATTCTAACAGTGCCTGCGTAGTTTGTGTCAGCACACCTATATTCGTGATGGAAGGACAAACGGGGTACGCAAGAAAACAAAGATAAACTTGTTTCTCAATTTCTGAAATAATAAAATAAATACTTAAAAGTTTTGTCAAACCACGTGGTTATTAAAATAAATGCTAGTGTTTAAACAAATAATAATCACAACAAAATTGTTATTGCATTTACATGTATATTATACTGTAGGCTACGGTACCTAGGCTAAATACCATATCCGTTGTAAACTTTTAATTATTTTTTTTCATTCATGCTGATCTCTTTTCCATTTATTGACTAGAAATACTTGCAAAATACTTGCTTAAACAGCCACACATTATATCATTGATTACTGTATACTGCATGATTGTTCACCAGTCTAGTTTTTTTGACACGTTACTGCAACGTGCTTTTCCTTGGGAATGTCTGCCACCTGCTGGCCAACAATAAAACACAATCAATTCTGCTGCCAAGTTAAACCCCGCTGTGTCGCCCCGCATGGGCCGTAGTTCAGCAGCTATTGTTAATTGTTTGTGTTTCAGCGGTATCATTTGTTGTAGCGTTTTCAATGACTGTTACAGAAATATGGGTTACAAATATCTGCATTACTCCCCTTAAATCTCAATGTCACAATTAGACGTGACTTACTAGTTTAACAATAACACGTTATTTAGACTTTATATTGCTGTTGTCTGATAATAATTTACTGATTGCTGTAAGTCAGTCTTCATGCTAAGAAATGAGTGTTATTGGGTATTAGTGATTACGGAATACGTTTGAGACCGTTTATTTATTTATTTATTTATTTATCTATCTATCTATCTATCTATCTATCTATCTATCTATCTATCTATCTATCTAT
>JAODLC010000054.1:529840-541608 GCA_026781145.1 Hippopotamyrus pictus | reverse complement strand
CCCACGGGGATCAATAAAGCATCTATTATTATTAAGGTTTGCCTTCTCTGTATTTCACATGCTGGTAGTGAGGACTGCATCACTGAATCTCCTGGAGCGGTTATGTCTTCTGTGTGTCTGCAATTAGAGAGCAGTGTTAAAAAAAACAGATATTGTATTTATGGAAGTTTGAATTGGGATTTTTTTTCTGATGGTTACTGGCAATTTTCGTTGTTTTGTTTGGTTTTTGTCATTATTATAATAACAATAATAATGAATAATACTAATAATAATAACCTTTATCTATATAGCAGCATGTAAAGAATGCTCCTCAAGGTGCTTTACAGTAAAGAATAAACATGAAATACATCATGAGATGATGAGATACATGTTTAACTTTCTTATAAGGATATGTAAGGAGCTAGCTTCCCTGACGTCTATGCGTAGCATGCTCCACGTTTTAGGGGCATGTTTGACAAATGCTGACTCTCCAGTTTTCATTGGGCCGCTATTAACTTTCAGCAGAGCAGCAGCAGATGATCTTGATGTTTTTGAAGGCAAATAGTTAACGATGGAGTTAGCAGCATAGCTAAGTGCTGCTCCATTAAGGGCTTTGCAAATAAGTAGGAGGACATTCAAGTCAATTCTTTATTTTACAGGTATCCAGTGTAGAGCAGCTAAAACTGGACCAGTGTGTTTTCTCCTCTTTGTTCTGGTTAACAGCCGAGCGGCAGAGTTCTGATCTAGCTGTAGTCGCTCAGTGATTTTCTTTGAGAGGCCAGTAAAAAGTGCATTACAGTGGCCGAGTCTGAATGAGAAAACAGCATGAATCAGTTTTTCTGTGTCTTTCTGATGTTTCTAAGGTGGAAAATGATGTTTTGGTCACCTTGATGTTGTGGGGCTTGAGGTGTCTTGAAGACTTACTGACATCTTGTCATCTCTTTTTCCTAGACAAAAATAAAATTATAATTTTGTTCTGTTTATATTCTATAGTTTTTTTTTTTTTTAATTTGTATTTTTTGTAATACATAATCAGTGGCTACTTTATCAGGCACACATAGCTAATATTGGGTAGGACCCACTTTTTGCCTCCCAAATTGCTTCGAGAATGAATGTGCTGTATGCTGAGTCTTTCCACCCAATACTATTTTACCAAGTTTTTTTTTGCACTTGTCGTCTTCCTGTTAGCTTTAACGAATCTGTCCATCCTCCTTAGACCTTTTTTTTTCTATTAAGAGGGTGTTTTTGCCCTCAGAACTGCCTCTGACTGGACATTTTTTTCTTTATTGCACCATTCTCCGTAAGCTGTGGACCCTGCTGTGCGTGGGGATCTCAGGAATGCGGCTGCATCTAAGATTCCGGAACCGACACGTCTGGAGAGCACCAGCCGTCTCATTACATTCAAAATCGATTAGAAAACAGACCTTATCCATGCTAGTGTTCCACCTAACAATAAGTGAACCTCTTGACCCCATCTTCATGCTGTATGTATTTATTTGCAGCCACATAAATCGCTTTTCGGAGGAGCAGACTGTTTGCATTAACAAGTAGGCAGTGCCGCTCGGCCCATTAGATGTCACAGAACAGGTATGCGGAGGTGTGTTGGGGGGTGCCAGCGGTGATGCTTGGCATGGGCTCCGCCAGGCACTGCCAGCAGGTGTGCTTAATAAACTGGCCTCTGAGTAGGTGATGTTGCCTAGAACAGGGGTGGACAACCTTATCCGCAAAGGGCCGGTGTGTATGCAGGTTTTTGCTGCAACTCCCTGGACTGGACTGATTGTGGTGATGATGATGATGATGATGATGATGGTAATATCTTATAATGTCATATTATGTTCAAGGTGAATCACACAATGAAAATACTTGTCACATCTATCCACCCAAGATTACTTCTGAAGCCACAGAATATGAAATTTGAAGTTGGGTGTCATTTGTCGATATCGCCCCATTCCAAACGCAAGCACCAGTCGCGTGTGCTATTTAAAAAGGGTAACTCATTACCTTGATATGAAGCAGCACTGCGGTATGAATCCTAGCCGCTGTTTTGTGTTGAGTCTGTGCAGTTCGCATGCTCCACCTGTGTCAAAGCAAATAAAATGCGTGAATTAAAGTTTCATGCCTTCTAGAATAGAGGGGAGATTCTGGCACGGATTCCAACAAGTGTGTCAAGCAATTCATGAAATGTTAGACGTTGGAACAATATATAGTTCTTCTCTCGTTTTTAAGGTTACTTTTTTGCCATGAAGAAAAAGGAAGAAGATTTGTAAAGAACTCAGGGTAAATCCCATTGCGAATGCTGCTGGCCTCCATCATCAGATTGGTACTCTCACGTATACCTATTATACAAGGGATGGATTTGGGAAGCTTATGGACAGTGTGAGACTGTGGGCCTGAAGTGCTCCCAGATATGGCTAAATTAAACATTTATTTAATCAGATTTTCTGTACGGGTGGGAGCAGGTACAGCATCACACTGCCTTTGGCTATGACATATCTTCATGGAACATTCTTCCAAGTTTCCATTCAGCGTTCCACCTTTTTCCCATCTCATTTTGCATATCTTACCTCAGCCATACTGAATTCTATCTCGAACCTTCTGCTTCCTGTCAAGGCCTCTGAACTATAATCGCGTTGCACTCGTCCACTCGCATTCTCTGAGTAACCAGCATTTTTTTTTTGTTTGTATTTAATTTGCAAGTGTTGCCTGGTTAACGTCACTCAGCACGGGTCGAATTAGGCTGATCTTTTACTTATAGCATTTACAGGACGGCGGGCAGACAGGGATCAATCACCAAATGCGGGAAAGATGAGGGTGTTTTTTAAATGTCATAAAGATCAGTCTCCTTGCTCTTTTTGTGAACGTGTGCATCTGAATTACAGATAAAACAATGTTATCTAACGGCTCCAGTGCAGGCAAGAAACCCATCCTTATAATGTGGTTTGTCGTGCTCAACTGAATGATTTGCAGACAGGATTCTGACAGCGCTCTGAAAATAATAATTACTAAGTAGAAATGGAGACAGGCTTTAACGCCGATCGTATGAGGAACAGCGGTCGCGTTGGCATTAGCTACGTAGCAGCGTTGCGTAACTCATGTTATTTATGCAGAAGAACCATCTGCTTTGCTGCCAACACTCCTTTTGACCTTCAATCCTTTCATTTTCTTTGTCAATCATAAGGGTCCATTTGCATATATTTACACAAAATAACATATTGCACTACAGGAAAAAAAAAAGATTCGCAGCTTAAAGGACAGCGTAATTTCATGCATAATTTCATAGATAGCACCTGATTTTATAGGCACACTTACATTGCTGTCAAAACCGAAATATTCCCGCCAGATGAAGAAATGAAGATAAATCAATTATCAATCAGTTTTGTCCTTTTGCACATATTCTGCTAAAACAAAATTATGTGGATTCGAAAATTATGCAAACCTCTTAATGTTTTGTATTGATAGGTGAAAATGTTGCTATCTCATTATGATTTTGCGGCATGGATTAATTGTGGGGTAATTATATATGAGTAAAGTGGCAAAATGTTTGTAAAAGCAATAGACGTATCAAACAGCAAAAAAGTGGAACAGTCAGTGGAAAAGAGATGCCGATTAAAATGACAAATTCCATCCATCCATACGCCTATTGTGGGCAGAGGAGGGTGGAGCCTGTCACAGGCATAACCTGGGGTACATCCATCAAAGGCATAACCTGGGGTACATCCATCAAAAGGCACATACGCATACTGCAAACCATATGCTACAATTTAGAGACACCAGTGGCGTGTTTTTGGACTGTGAGAGGAAACCCACATAACACGGGGAGAACATGCAGACTCCACATAACATGGAGAGAACATGCAGATTCCACATAACACGGAGAGAACATGCAGACTCCACATAACACGGGGAGAACATGCAGACTCCACATAACACGGGGAGAACATGCAGACTCCACATAACACGGGGAGAACATGCAGACTCCTCATAACACAGAGAGAACATGCAGACTCCACATAACACGGAGAGAACATGCAGACTCCACATAACACGGGGAGAACATGCGGATTCCACATAACACGGAGAGAACATGCAGACTCCTCATAACATGGAGAGAACATGCAAACTCCACATAACATGGGGAGAACATGCAGACTTCTCATAACACGGGGAGAACATGCAGACTCCACGTAACACGTGGAGAACATGCAGACTCCACACAACATGGGGAGAACATGCAGACTCCTCATAACACGGGGAGAACATGCAGACTCCACATAAAACGAGGAGAACATGCAGACTCCAGATAACACAGGGAAAACATGCATACTCCACATACCACTTGGAGTACATGCAAACTCCAGACAACACGGGGAGTTCATGCAAACTCCAGGTACACACACACACAGCAGAGGTGGGATTGAAACCCACCACCCTGCTGGTGTGAGCCACCATATTACCCTTAACCAAAGAAATTATATGTAAAACCCATTAATCCAAAGAAACCAATTTTTCCTTGCTGTAGTATCACAATCATTCAACCACTAAAGGGAAGTTAACATGGTCAATATTGTCATTGCAGTGTAGAATTTTCTAAATTAATGCAGTTAACAGTAGTGTGATTACTGGAACTTATCTAATAAGCTAATCGAATTTGAATTAAAATGTATAACAAAAATGACAAGATGAAACTTTGTGCAATATAGTACTATATGATGTTGTATTACTTTTCTTTTGCCCAAACATTTCATTCAGTTGATGTTATTATTTATTATTGGCAAATTCATATGAATATAAATTTGATCAGCCAAAGAATTTGGCAGGAAGAAGTCAATGAAATTTTGGCAACTTGGTGTTTTTAGTTCAGTGACAGTTACTCTTCAAATACATTATATGAACAAATTAAAAATCACCAAATGTGATCCACTGCAATGGTTCACGGCGGTAACTATTTTGGTCTCCTGTTTTCCTACCACCTACTAAATGTTTCACCATCTACATAAATCCCGTCCAGAACAACTGTGCCAACAGGAAAAAATATGGATTAGCCAATGAAGTTACATTATGGTAATCACAATGAGTAACATTTTTGCAAAAACTGTAAGAAGTGACTGTAAAGCATCGCATAAATACATTGTTTTTCAAAATTGTCTTTTGTTTCTTAATGGTGGCAATCTAATGTAAATATCACTTGGAGGACATTAAGGTCAAATGAATCTGCCCCCCCCCAACAGAACAATTGACCCCAGTCTTCTCCCCCTCAGTTGAAATGGTCTAGATCCACCACTGATCATGAATGGAATTATAGAACTTCAGTAGTACATCCAGATTACATGACATTTATTAATCAGATGGCATTTAGGTAAATCCCTGGATGACAATGTTGCAACTCCTGTTACCAAATATTGACCAGACTTTTAAGCTTGATTCAAGTGTTACTAATCTTATGATGAGCTAAGGCGTGAAACATTTCTATTCTAGGAATCGTTTTCTTTTCTTTGTTAACCGAAAATTACACGATTTGCTAACAGCTGTAATCGATCAATGGCATTGCAGCGGTTTGCTGGAGGTGGGACCGAAAAATAACAGTGCAAATTACCCTGGGCAGGGTTACAGCCCGGCTGAGATGCCAGTTTATCACAGGACACACACATAATGGGCAATTTAGAGATACCAATTAGCCTAACGGCATGCCTTTGGACTGCCGGAGGAAACTGGATTACCCAGAGGAAGCTCACGCATGGAACCGGGGTGAGATTCAAACCCCAAAGCCTGCAGGCATGAGGCAACAGTCACTGAGCCCCCCACTGCTTAAATTGACTTTAATAGATAGCATTAGTACAGTAGTTCACCATAGTGTATACCAAAATCACAGCTGTTTCAATTTGTTTCACTTGTCACGAGTCTATGTGTTTTCGAAAGGCGCTTTTTCTGACTTTTAAATTTTTTTTTTTAATTCATGGATGTAGCTAATTGGCAGGGGTAGCGAATTAAGCGGTACGGCATAGAATTCGTGCTTTCTTGTTGTTTACCAAGCAACATCTAATGCATATTCATGCATCACTGACCCCACTGTCACGCACCGGAAAATCTGTCGCGCATACATATCTAATGCAAACGGAGCGATACAAGATGAAAAGATGGGTTTTAAACATTTTGATAAGTGACGGTAGCACTTTACTTGAGGGGGGTACAAGTAACCTAGTAACTTGGTTACTAGTCAAGTACAAATCATGAACACATATAGTAACTGCATGAAATACATGAATCGTTATGATTCATTAATGATTAATGAACATGGGTTCAGTATGTAACTAACAGTTTCTGGTTAATTAATACATTAAGTAAGAGTGTACTGCTACATTGTGTCCCTTCAAGAAAAGTGTTACCGAATTGTCTAAGCAGTTCTGAAAAAAGTGGACACTTAATTTACAGCACAACATATAAGTAAGGTTTGTCTAAATGTCTGTCCTGTCCTCCTTGGCTCTCCAGAAACATTTTTAAATGATTTTGATAGTATCTTGGGGAGTTTGTGAGCTCACATAACCTATTTTCATATGGACATTATATTTTGAACCATGACGAGTTTAATTAGTAAGTCTTTCATTTATCTGAGTAGAGCTCTTTGAAGACACGCTTAGAGATAAATCTGGACACACACTTCTCTGTGTTGGGGAGTAACTAGTTACATGGAATGACATTACGTAAATCAATTACAAAATAAATGTAATTGTCATCTGCAAAAAATATGTAATTAAAGTGGAATAACTAATCAAAATGTTGGTGACTACAGAAGCTTTACACCCAAATATATTGTTTTAGGTAAAAAACATTCATTTGCATCTTTTTGCATCTTTGCAGAAATGCCTTATGTGGGCACATTTCCAGACGAAACAAGTCAGCAAAGCTGTTGTTTTCAGCTTCAAAACATTTTGTTAAAAAAGTAGTCAAACAGTAATCAAATGTAATAAGTTACATTACTCTGAAGTAATCAAAATAGTTAAATTACTTATTACTTATTATTAGCTTTTTGCACATAGCGACTTAGCGGTACTCTTCCTCTACAAAATAAATAAGCAGGGGACAGATATTTGTTTCTGCCCCTGAAATTCCAGGCAAAACAACCAAGTCCCATGCGTTTTCACTGTCAGCTGACAGCTGGAGCCTGATAGCTGATAGGACCTGTCAGGACCAATCAAACCCTTTATCGTACAATATGTGTCGTCATACTGCACACATTATTTTGGTGCAGACCTATTGCAAACGTTTACAAGGATTTTCATGCTTAAAACAATCTTGTCAAAAAAGAGCGCAAATAAAAAGTAATAAAAGCAGGAAGTAGACATTGAACAAAGCAGACGTTAACTTTAATTTTATATTGACTTTAGTGTGTGCGTTCGCATTTAATAACCATTAGCATTAGGAGTGCAAAATCTAATTTTAAGACCTAATGTGTGCTTTCACTGCAATTAAAATATCATAGCAGTGATTTAAAAATGATACAATTAGAACACTTAGTCACATTGGCTTTCATTAAGATATGAAAAAAATACACTTGACACCTTAAAAGTATTTATAACTTGAATACAACATATAATTTAGCAAAGACTTCTGCTGAGCAGCAGTGTGGCTCACTGGGGCTCACTGGGGGGCTCACTGGGGGGGCTCATCTGAGTCCCTCGCAGCTCTCACTTTTGGGATTTGAACCCTGCTCCTTTCTTGTGTGCAGCTCACATGTTCCACTCATTTCATGTCCAGTTATGCAGTTAGGCTAACTGGTCTCTCTAAATTAGGGCTTTTGATGACTGATTTATCTCATACAAAAATTTCATAGACCAGTAAAAGTGTCAGGGTGTTGAGGGTGGGGGGTGCCAGTGGATCGATTAGTTGTTTCATAAGTTTAAGTTTAATAGTTTCTGATTTTTCTGATTCCCTCCCCAATGTAAACAGAATGCATGAACGTGAGACGTTGTGAAAAGTGAAAATCTATCCATCCTCTGTACCCACTTGTCCTATTCAGGGTCACGGTGGGGGGGGAGGAGGGGGGTCCAGAGCCTATCAGCACAAAGCAGGGAACAACCCAGGATGGGATACCAAACCATCACGGGGCACACACAAGTACAAGCTATTTGTTGACACCATGTTTTTGGACTTACTGGGGGGAAACCAGAGTACAAGGATGAAATACCATGCCAAATTGGGAGAACATGTAAACTTCACACACGTGGAGACAGGACAGAGACTCAAACCCTGGTCCCAGAGGTGCGAGGAAACAACGCCAACTACTGTACCACCATGTCACCCCAAAGCTGAGCATATTTACTTTTTTTTGGAACTAACCCCACTGTTTCAAGGAATGTGGCACTGGTCCATGGACAGGGGACTGGGATCTCCTATTCTAAATTGCCCATAGTATGTGGTTCTGTTGCTCTGCATTGAATGGAGCCAGCTGAGGTGGTTTGGGCATCCATCTAGAATAGCCCCTGGAGGCCGCCTGGGGAGATGCTTCAGGCCTGTACAACCAGGAGGAGACCCCGGGGCAGACCCAGGACACGCTGGAGAGATTATATCTCTCCGCTGACCTGGGAACGCCTTGGTATCCCCCGGAGGGGCTGGAGGAGGTGGCTGGGGAGAGGGAGGTCTGGGCATCCCTGCTTAGACTGCTGCTCCTGTGACTCGGATCAGCACAAGGGTCAGGGATGGATGAATAGATGGATGGATGAAGGATGGACGGATGTATGTATGGATGGATGGATGGATGGATGGATGGTGTGGATGTGCCATGTGATAGACTGGCATCCTATTCAGTCAAATGAAACGTTTGTCATTTTTAAATATGCATAATGAATGAATGAATGAATGAATGAATGAATGGACTAATTAATGGATGAATGAATGGACTAATTACTATGCTGTGCAAACCTTTGACTAAGGCTGTGCAGTGGGTTTGTTTATAAACAGCTTACAGTGGAATAATAGTGGTTCACAAAAAATGCACAAGGTACAGCATTGTTACATGCAGTGGATGCATAGAGTGACAGAGACAGATGACTGCTGAACAGTTAAGAGGGTTGCTAAGGTAAGCGTTCCCCTGACTCTAAAACTGACATAGACTCCAGCATCGAACGATACGACGAATTGATCACACTGGAATCATAGTTGTACCAAGACATAGCCACACATACAATTAAGGTGCCTCGGGTTTACTTTAAACTTCAAATTCAAAACGAATGCCGTGAATATCGACCCAACGCATGTTCCAAGGCATGCAATCTGTGTGTGATACTCGCAGATCGTATTTACGCCCCCTGATTCGACGGCGAGAGAAAGTGAGGAGAGACAGCCTGTCACTGCAATTCAAAGAGTCTGCAGGCGGCAAGTTAAAGACGGAGGGCTAGTGCAATTTGAAACTCCGCAAGATCGGTTAGACACTGAGGGTCCTGCTAATCAGACCTGACAGGTGAGCGGCGAATGAGGGTGCCGGGCTTGGCTGGGGCATCTGAGAACGCCGGAGACGGTAATACAATCAGCCGTCATCCAGCTCCTTATCCCTACCCAACCGACCCGCACCTGTACGGCGAAAAACGCTGGAAACAAATCACAGTCTGGCCATCACAACAGCTGTGACAGGTACATCAATACAGAGCCGAACAACACTCACCAGATAATGAAATTCAGCCACATAAACTTGTAGAAATTATCGATCAGTTTTCACTTCTGCTATCCTCCCGATTTTTGAACATATCACTCAGGTATGAATAGCAAATTGCACGCGGTATGTCCGCCCGCCAGCAAAGCTGAATCCCAGCCATAAACAGAACATTCTAAACACTATTTTTCACCTCTGAAATTCAATTGAAATTATTGACGCAGTGGCGGTAGAGAATCTGTAATAGCTTTTCGCCAATAGTTACATTGCGGCATCTTTAATTCCTTCTGTGTTCCAGCTAAGTGGGCTGCTTTGGGAGAGTATCAGTGACTGGCAGTGAGCATAATCTGCACCGATATATGTAACCCTTATATAGTAAAATATAAGTATAGGTGTAGGTGTAGATGAGTGTATTTCATTATCACTCTCAATTTTTAATTTTCAATGTATTATTTGTAATTATATAAACCTATTTTTTATATTATTATATTATTCTAATGTCTAAGAAACTCGTTTATTATTGGGCAGGCCAAACACCTACACTGCTATTTTTTGGGCACATTTTCAGCCTAATGCTGTAATGCTCTTCTTTTCTGTGGCTATTTAAAACCTGATTCTTTCACTGGTTCAATGGAGACAAGGGGGCTATTGCAGAAAGCAGAATGTCCAGGTTAGCTGAGCAACTTAAGCCAAACAGCGAATCCGTCCATTAGGAGGAGAGGTAAGTGACATTCTTATTGGACAATCCTTACCTGGCTAATGAAGAAATCCTGCTTTGTGGAATACCCCCAAATACCCCCAAATACCCCCAAGGGTCAGTGGTGGAGGAAGTACTGAAGCTTAGTACTTAAGTAAAAGTACAAATATCCTGCAAAATATGTACTCAAGTAAAAGTAGAAGTGCTATGTCAACAATCTTACTTAAGTGAAAGTACTAAGTACCTTTAAATTTACTTTAAAGTATTTTTTAAGTAAAAGTGCTCATGCAATGGTTTGTTTCAATGTCTGGGGTGTGCCATTTTGTAAAGGGATAGTAGATATACATGTACTGACTTATGCTTCTACTGATGTCATTGCTTGGAATAACTGTAAGCAACTATATAGTATATGTGTATTGGAAAGTTTGGTGTGCTTATTGTGTGTGGGACTTGAACCCTGGTCCTTGGGCTGTGAGGCAGCAGTGCTAACCACTGTGCTATCTGGCCACCCTCCTCCTACTATCCCCTGTAGGTAACTGATGTAGTTGCTTTCTTTAGGCTCCAGCTCACATTCTCAGTGGTTGGTGTTGTCAGCAATCATGGTACCTGCAGTTTAGGCTGGATAGTTGGTGTGAAGCTAAGCAGGATTGGGCCTGGTCAGTGTTTGGATGGGAGCCTTGTTGGGTTGTGTCTGGGATGATTCTGGTTCTTTATTGTAAGGCCTCATTAAAGGTTGTTTGGTATCCTTTGGGAAAAGTAGGGGTGATGTCATGACTAAAGTCTGGCCATCTGTTTTCTCAGGCTATAGGTGAGGGTGTCTGGGACTACCTGACTGCTGGTTCCACACACAGGGAGCTATGGGGGTGGAGGGAGACTTGAGCCCTGATTCTTGGGCTGGGAAGCAGCAGTGCTAACCACTGTGCTATCTGGCCACCCCCCACTATCCCCTGTAGGTAACTGATGTAGTTGCTTTCTTTAGGCTCCAGCTCACATTCTCAGTGTTGTGTGTTGTCAGCAACCATGGTACCTGTGGTTTAGGCTGGGTAGTTGTGTGAAGCTAAGTAGGATTTGGTCTGGCCAGTGTTTGGATGGGAGCCTAGTTGGGTTGTTGGTCTGGGATAGTCCAGGATCTTTACTGTAAGGCCTCATTATGGGTTATTTGGTGTCTTTTGGAAAAAGTAGGGGTAACATCCTGACTAAAATCTGGCCACCTGTTTTCTTCAGGCTATGGGCAAGGGTGTCTGGGACTACCTGACTGTGCAGGTTCCATGCAGGGGGAGCTATGGGGGTGTGGGAAACTTGAGCCCTGGTCTCTTGGCTGTGAGGTAGCAGTGCTAACCACTGTGCTATCTGGCCACCCCACTCCTACGGAGCCCTGTAGGTAACTGATGTAGTTGCTTTCTTTAGGCTCCAGCTCACATTCTCAGTGATCAGTGTTTCAAGCTGTCA
>JAODLC010000054.1:496717-529740 GCA_026781145.1 Hippopotamyrus pictus | reverse complement strand
ATTTTTACTTAAGTAAAGTACAGATACGTAAAAATGTACTTAAGTACAGTAACGAAGTACAAATACTTTGTTACATTGCACCACTGCCAAGGGTAGAAGGTCAAAGGAAATGTTCCTCGAAAAAGGACTATTGATGCTTGTGGACACAGAGTACGGCTTCGGAGACAGGTAATGACAGAAAAGGGATCCTGAAAATCCAGGGGCTTTCCTACCGAAGTCATGTGCCAATCTGCAAAGCCGTGTTTTTATTCACTGCCTGAAATTCCTCATAAGAATTTGTAACAATAAATGTGCTATCGTCAAGATCCATTCATCTGTCAGCTGCAGAATGTGGTGAGGAAATTGTCAGGAGGAGATACTGTGTGGAATAATAAAGTGAAATCACACCCCTATGGAGCTGATTCCCAATGAAATCACCTTAATAAGGAATTATCAGCTTACGATGGTTGTGGAAAGAACA
Source organism: Hippopotamyrus pictus (assembly GCA_026781145.1). Taxonomy (NCBI): domain Eukaryota; kingdom Metazoa; phylum Chordata; class Actinopteri; order Osteoglossiformes; family Mormyridae; genus Hippopotamyrus; species Hippopotamyrus pictus. The sequence goes on along the minus strand of JAODLC010000054.1, from coordinate 529,280 downwards.
TACCTGCAAGTTTCTGCGTCAGCGTGTCACTCCATTCACTCTATTGTGTGCCGCTGTCTATATGAATAGGCCACTTCTATCGGGGCCAGAGCGCAACGTCACATGACCTGGTGAAAGAAACTCACAGGCTGTCCCCTTCTCTTCTGATGAGTCATCTTTCACCATGATTTCTACATCCGGATGGGTTTGTGTTCGGAGAAAAATCAAAGCATCCCTTTGACTCTCTGTCTGGGTTAGTATGGACGTCGGTCTCCTGGGAGTCATTATGGGAGATGATTGCTCTGGTTGCCTGCGTAATGGATCCAGGATGTGCGGTCATTTGAGAGAGCAGACCCACCCTATGGTGCAAACTCTCTTCCCTCATTCCAAGATGACAACGTCCCCCCTACATGGTGGGTCCAATTCTTATGGGGTCCAGAGAATTAATATTTGGTTTCATTTATGTATATGTGTGTATGTGTGTGTGTGTATATAAAAAATTTTTAAATTATACTTTTATATCAGATACGACTGATCAATAAAAACTATTGAATAAAAAACTACATCAATCAGTATGAGGAACTCAGGATTCATCATTTCTAACATCTTCACGTTGGTAAAATCTGATTTATTAATATATAATACTTACTCAGCCGCAGTACAGTGTTAGAGACACAAATTGTACTTTTCTAGTTAATTTATGACTTGCTGCTAAAGAAGAACCAAAGAAATAAAATCTAATTACCTGTACCGTATTTGCATTACATAGCATCGTATTCTTTTACATCATATCGCGTAGAATTGCATTATGTTGAATCGCCAACAGGGGTGAATGATATCATATCGCATTAGTAGTTGCTACATTTGTATCTTTAATGTATCGGATTGTTGACAGTGAATTGAGATGTGTATCACATCGGCCTGAGTGATGGAGATGTGTATCTCTGTGGGTGTTCCTGCTCGTTTCTGTATTGAAGTGCGCCCGTCCTGTGACCACACCCCTATGCACATCCATCCTTTATGTCTGTACATCTGTTCCTTTATATATATTTACTGTTATTTATTGCTTTTATCCAGTGACATATAACTGAAGGAGTAGGGTCAACCAATCCCCAGGGCAAGCAACATTCAGCCACATTTCAGGGAGTTAAGGACCTTGCTTAAGAGTCTAACAGTGGACTCTGCTGACTGTGGGATTCAAACCGGCAACCTTCTGTAACCCAGAACCACACCCCACCCACTACATTTATATACATTCCTGAAGGTGCGTGCATCCCCTTAAATCATCCCCTTTATGTTTTCGCATGTTAGCCTGCGCTGCTAGCTTCACCCTGTGATACGTGCTCTCTCCTCTCCGTCGGCGCTGTCGCGTGCATGTCGCTGCATCCCTCGGTGTGCGTTTGCGTGCCAGGCGCCCACACGTCTCTCCCTATATCGCCGTGCCCGTGTTTGCACATGCCAGGAGGTGCCAGACGACGTCGTCCCCGGGGTGTCAGTGATGGGCGCGTCACTCCGAGCCGTGTGCTGGTTTTTGCGTTGTATTCCGCTGGTGCTGAGCGACCTCGCAGGACCCTCATCACAGAATCATTTTTCTGTATAATTACTTCAATTAACAAATGAGGAATCCTCACTTGAACTCTAGGTTTTAATACCCCACTTTTACGAAGGAGCCATGACATTATTATCTAGTCTGGGAGTTTTGTTTGTTCCATTTATTTGACTTCTTCTATACCATCCATCCATCCTTCAACCACTTTTTTCGTACTGCAGTGTTTCCCAATCTGGTCCTTGGGGACCTGCAGACAGTCCATGTTTTTACTCTCTCCCAGCTCCCAGTAGGGAGCAAAAATGTAAACTGTCTGGCAGGGAGCAAAAACATGGACCATCTGTGGGTTCCTAAGGACTGGATTAAGAAACACTGCAATTCACAGGGGAGGACTGGAGACTACTGAAGTGGCACAAAGTGAGAGGATTGGGTTCCAGTTCCTGTATTTGCTAATAACTAGTTTACTGTTTGTTCTATTCGATTTTTATTTCGTGTGTTAATACAGCTGGATATTTTATGCGAAATTCAGGTCTAGTTACTGGTGGGGATTACAGGGCCCAAGTAAGATCCAGATTCCTGGTCATACCCCCTGACTCTCCATTGCCTAAGTTTTGTGAAAGATAAAAAGAAAAAAAGAGGAAAGGTTCATATACTACAAGCAGAGGAGGATGGGTCAGGTCCACAAAGTAAAAATCTAGGCCAAAATATTGCTTCAACCAAACAGCTGAAAGAGTCACAGTCACAGAGTACTCAACTGATTGGTTGAAACAAAATCATGGTCTGGATTTTAACTTTCTGGACCTGAATTACCCACCTCTGAATACAAGGCATATGAGTGCCTGTTAAAATGGGACGAGGACATATTGTGTACGACAAACCACATGAGTGTCAGCAAATACATCATGTACTGCATAATTTTGATCTCCTTATTTGATCTCCGCATTTGTCGCATTTGAGATGGCCGCGCCCGGAGATGTCTGTTTGTGGGTGTTTATTTCACAGCTGTTGCTTGCAGGTCTTTTGAGACTCAAAGCTAATACCTCCAGAGGGATTCCCGTGGGATCAGGGCGGGTGGGGGGGCACCTTGGTTCCACCTGGCCGCCCACACCGAGCTGCACATCTCTGGCCCTTTTATATGTGGCGCCATCACAATGCCAGCCCCAGCTGGACACAGTTTCCTGGGTGCTTTGTTGTTTGTTTCTCCCCACCCCCTCCTCAGTCTAGCACATATTCACAGGTGGATGCCCACATTTTCAGCCCAGACCTGCCAATTTAACAGGCTCCTGGAAGAGCAGACCGGCTGGAACGTCTCCTCTCTCACCTGCCTGGCTATTTACATTAGCGTGTTCAGCAGATAGCTTCAGCATCTAACGCTGCGTACAGAAGCTGTAAGCCTGGATTACACTGTTATTTTAAGGTATTTTACAGAATCAATCAGGAGTGTTGCTAGGGCTGTTTTAGAGCAGGATGACTAGGAGGTGTTCCGCAAAGCAGGATTTCTCAGTTAGCTGGGTTAACTTAAGTTAGAAGTCATGATGGTCCGATAGAAATGGTCCTTACCTAAACTCATGACTTTTAGAATAAGTTAACCTACAGTAGTTGAGAAATCTTGCTTTGTGAAACACTCCCCTGATAACCTGTGTCAGATTGCTTTAAAACTGAATGATTCCTATTCTTGGCTAAATAGTATGCTTCTTCTTGTGCTTTGTGCTGGTTTAGTCCTTGATTGAAAGACTCGTCCAGCTGTTTCACATTAACGTCAGTGACACAGCCATGATTATAGGAGACTGACCAATCAGCACACAGAAAGAAATCTGTGCATAAGTGAAATCTAGGTCCTTTAATTTAAAATGGTAGTATATAAAATCCTGTCCAACTCAAAGTGTCCACCCTGACATGAATTAACTGGTCAACCTGTCTTAGGGTGACTTAGCCCCCCCCCCCCCCCCCAAAATGACAGTACACTAATTAGTTTTACTAGTGTGTTCTCGTTCATTTTCATTACAACCAGACTCCCTAGAGTGTCATATGCCTCTTTCCTCTCCAATCCTCCCCATAACCCCAGTATTCCACATCCCGTTCCTGTGTCACATGACCATGTTTCCCCTCCTGATTTGCACAGAAGTTTTGTTGTATTAATATTGCTTCGCCAATCAGTGTCACGTGCTGTGAGGACTATCAAAATGAATGCAGATTCGTTAGATTGTTTTCAGGGTAATTGAAGGTTGTTGGAAATACCCTGACTATTTGTGTAGCAGTAATTACACATTTAAGTCCCCCACTGATGTTCATTTATGTAACGGGCAGTGCTTGACATCTGTTGAAAGCAAATGATCGTCTCTTTCCATTTCCTTCTGCTGTTGAATTCTTTGTTTTTTTTTTCTGGGGCTCAGGTGTTGGTTGTACTTTGGTTGCACTTTGGTTGCACTTTGAGGCCAGAAAACAGCAGAGGCTGGGATATTTTATTATTTTTTTTTTTTTGCTATTTGCGACACTCCAATGAATACTGAACTCCCCACCACAGGCTGATGGATTCTTTCCACCAAGTCCAGCTTTGATTCATTTCCTTTGTGAACTTTTTGAGTCAAACTTCAGCATTTGACTTTGAAGTCGTCAGCAATGAATTTCAAGATTACCGTGACGTGCTAATACCTATTAATACTTAATGGCTGTTAGCCTTGACGATCATATCCAGTTTCATTGAAATTGCTAGCAAAAAGTCAGGAGAGAAGTTGTCATTATGTCCTTGTGTACCTGACACAGTCTTTGTCGGTCATTTTTATAAGTAGCTATTAAAAAGCCAAAACCTGTAATGGCCTTTATGCACAATTCATTACGTCTCTCCTCCACCCTCTTGTACCTATGGGTATATCCAAAATAGTATGCTTCACAATGTTAATGTAGTATGTATTGTATGTGTGCACGAGGACAGTACGAATGCATTCAGACACACTGCGGTCACCATATTGCATATTGCCTGCATTGTACTTTTACCAATGACATAGGTTGACCACCACAAAAGTTGAAAACTGCTATCAATGAAAAAAATATGTATTCAAGTCAAAGTATGTAACAGTATTGTTTCCCACCTAAATTTGTGCAGAGGTGGCACTTCCTCTGCTATCTTGACAAAAATTTCTTAGCGAGCAACGTTCTTCATCTACGGTTGAATCTCCAGTGGCTTTGTGGGATAGCATAATATCCATCGGTCGCACACTTTGGAATTTCACAGAATATAGTATGTCATCCACCTACTATCTCACCTATACTAATGATTCAGACATACTGCTCACTTCACATACTTTACTTCGCCTACTACATATCAAACAATTATGCAATTTCAAATATATGCTACGTATGTTTATCATAGGAAGGCCTTGTCAGTCCTCCTCGATGATAGGTTCAGAACCCACATGGTGAGTTGTATGAATCCTGCATGCATGACACAATCTGACTGTAAGCTTTACCTATGGAATCATACAGTTATTCTCTAATTATTTTATTTATTTTACTTTATCATATACTTATATACTTACTAAATCATACAGTACATGTATTATGATGTAATACAAGATGATGAAGAAATTAAATACAATATTTATACCAGTGTTTCCCAACCCAATCCTCAGGGAACCCTGGACAGTCCACGTTTTTGCTTCCTCTCAGCTCCCAGTGCACCTGTACCAGGTATTCGGTGTTCCTGATTGGCAGGGAGCTGGGAGGGAGCAAAAACGTGGACTGGGTTGGGAAACACTGATATATACATTTATGTACAGTACACACACATACACACAGAGAGAAACATACCCACACACATATATGTATATGTATGTATGTATTGAAGTTTAAAGTGTGATGAGAAAAAGAATAAATCAATATCAATAAATATAGCTGTGTCTAATGCTGAAAATAATTCTGTACATAAGGATATGTTCAATGGAAAACACTTGCGGTCCTAACTAATTCACGAGTTTCAGTTTCAGAAAATAGGACTATTTTTAATCATCCTGGAACGTCCTTGCTTCGGAAAGTCACAAGGCACAAGGTAATCCGCGTGCAGTCTGAAAATATTGACCCAGCTAATAAAATTTGAATTGACGCATAAAAAGCCCTATTTCCCAAACGAAACAGCAGGAAATAGATTAAGCGTTTAAAGCTAACACAAAATGCCACCGCTGACTTTTTAAGCCGCACGTCTTTTAGTTCAGAAATGTACGACACGGTACGCGCCGCCGCTTAATGAGCAGGACTGCAGGGCGTAATACATGCATACCTTGCTGACCTGCGGCTTGCATTTTTAATGCCGGTGAGTAAATAATTTAGCATCCCCAAGGGCATGGATAGCCTCTCACTGCCTTTGCTGCTGTCGCTCTTATTACAGAACGAAACTGTTGCGAGCGCTATTGAGTTGCCAAGAGAGACAGACGTCCGTGTGAACGAATAGAATATGACAAAGCAAAGGGGAGCATAGAGGCCCTTCTCCATTCTCCGCAAATGCCTTTTACGCCTGAATAAAACTAGCAGCCTCTGCTTCAACCTTGAAATTGTTCTTTCACGTCTTGACACAGGCATGGTCTGTTCGTTCTCAAGTCCCCCATCAGTCATTTTTTTTATAAATAAATGACTCTTTTTACTTCTACTTAAAAGAGTTTGCTTTAAAGGCAAGGAGAAGCTAAGACATTTTGAAGGTGATCATTTTGGTTCTGTCTACATAACGGCAGGCCAAAGCAAAACTAACTATCAATGGCCAACTGATTAGCTAGTTGTGGTTTCCCCTGTCAAGAGTGATGTGTTCCTGTGGTTTACAAAGTAGTTTTTCTGCACACAGAATGGCATTTTGGGCGCTAACTGGCTAGCTGTTAGACATTGCATACGTAGAATGGACATAAACATAATTTTCTGCTTTTGATTTGTAGCAAACTGCTTTGCCTCTGACTAAATGTCCAAACAGTCGCATATGTCTCTCTTAGAGTCATAAAAAGGTGTATCGACAGGAAAGAATTACAGGGATGTGATCAAAGTTGAGTTTGATAATTGCTCTTGACCCTAATGGATGCTGTTGCTATGGTGAGCATTAGTCGGAACATCGAAGCAAAAATATCTGCAAGTTGAAGACGGGCTTCCTCAGATGGAACAATTAGGTTTCCATTAGGGTGTTTCGACAAACAATTAAGAGCTCAGGCTTGGAAAACTGATGGTTTTCATACATCGTACTTGGCAAGAACACAGAAGCAGCTCTGTCGCTGAGATTTTCCTGGTTTCACTTCCCCAAAGCACAACAAACGCCTTTGATCATTGCAAAAAAGAAAAAAATTTGGGAAACCCCCCCCCCCCACTCTTTTTCCTCTAAAGAAAATCTGTACATCAGCCAGCATAAACAATGTACTTAACTGTAAGAATTCTGACTGCGGTAATCACAGAATCCTGTCATTCTCCTTAAAACTCCCTAATGGGTCTTAGTGTTTACAAGGTTAACAAACCATTTAAAATATTGTCAGATGTGAGAGACTGGAATGCCGACAGCTGTTGAAAACTACAACAGGCGGTATTTAGCTCTAATAGTACTGTGAAGTTTGTATGTTTTCTCAGAATTGTCTTTCACAGTCCAATAACATGCAGCTCGGTGACTCGGTCTGTAATTTACCCATGGCGTCTGTGAAGTGTCGCCACTGTCATCCTGCCCTGTGCATTCTTCAGTGTATTTCCCAGGTTCACCAGAAGTCCTAATCGGTTGAGACCCTGCCTGTGATTGAAAAGGTCGCTGGTTTCAGTCTCGGATTCCAGTATTGGCCCATTGAGCAAGACCCAATGTTACAGGGACTGTCTAAAAAAAAAGTCATGTTGCTTTGGATAAAACAATCTACGTCGGCTGAACAATATCAATGAGAGTACGTGCTATATAATGATGACTGTGCATCCTAGATGTGCAGTATTATGTAATAAGTATGCAGGCTGTATAGTGATTGACAAGAGTTATGGACACTGTTTAAAAGCTTCGTGGTACATGCTGGCAGTCGGGGACCTTTGCGTTGGACACTCTGCATGTCGTACCATAAGGAATCCTATCTCACATCCAAACTTTTTAAAAGATTTTCAAATGACTTACTTCTTTTATGCTTCAAGGCTTCTATGGTAATGAACATCCTTCTTTGTGAGGTCAAGATCATTCTCCATTGTGTGAACCCCTCTCTCAATCTATGTGCTATTGTAACACAGTAAATTAGCTTCCACTGTCAGCAGTCAGCTAAGTTGAGCTTTTTTCCCTTAATTAACAAAACATGTATTATTTTGTTGTATGGCATTACATCTTGGCAATATTTTTGTGATATTACCGGCTGCATTATATTCTAATGACATTCCATAACGTACGTAAATTGCTTACTGTAGTCACCAAAAAATAGTATATTTTTCATATTAGACTGGTGATTATATTCAGAGGATGGCGATTAAAAAAAAAAAGTTTGATGGAAAAAATAGCTTATCTCTAATTAATTTACATAGTGGAAAAAAAAGGTGTCACTAGGAAGGGATTCAAACCGGCAACCTTCCAGACACAGACAGATTCCGTACCTGCAGTCAGTCACCGCCCCCAGCGGCACCCCGGGCAGTGTGGGGGACAGAAAGATATCTGCTGGATAAAACTGGCAGTACTTCCTTGCACAGTATGGGATCTGGAACCAGTCTGGGTTTGTACAGCTGACCCAAAAGTTATCCCAAAAACCTGCATACACACTGGCCCTTTGCCAACAAGATTGCCCACCCCCTGCCCTATAGGATGACTTCAGGTGGGTATAAGGATTCCCACAGTTCCTGGGACCAGGGCTAAGCAGCTGCAGTTTTTCCCGGTAGACAAGTGGGTTGCCTCCATGTTTCTGTAAGTTCGGGGAACCCAGAGCGGGTGAGGTTCTCAAAAGGGCTCCACCTACGCACTTGGCAGTCTTATTGGAGATACCTTGAGGGAGGTGATTAGGAAGAATGACCTCCAGAATCTAAACTCGAGCCATGAACCGTTATTGGGCATGACATAACTAGGGCCGGCTCTCGCTAGGAGCCGAATAGGCAGTTACCTAGGGAGCTCGAATTATCTGCATTCAAGAGGAAGCGAAACGATCAGCAATTTTCTTGGTAGGGGGACCTCCCAAGTAAAGTGTCGCCTAGGGTCCCTGAAAAGGTAGAGCTGCTCCTGGGTATAACAATATTTTAAACACTAGAATGGTCATTGGGATACCCTTGGGCAGTGTTTCCCAACCCAACGCGCCTATACCAGGTATTCGGTGTTCCTGATTGGCTAGGAGCTGGGAGGTAGGAAAAATGTAGACTGTCCGGGGTTCCCCGAGGACATGATTGGGAAACACTGCCCTAGTACACTCTAGGCCAAAGGTCAATGATCAGCTACATAGTTCTGTCATTTGCGTTGAGGCTGCATGTTTTGACCTTGAGGAGAAAGAGAGGGTATCAGCTATCAACCGATCATCACTTAGTGGCGAGTTGTATTCAGCACACAGGGAATTGGCCAGATGGACGAGGATGACCTAGACGGGCAGTCAGCATTTTCTGGGAACATCTGGCTGAAGCTTCTTTGTGGGATGAATTCGGCTTACACCTCCAGAAAAACTTCACAGGCATGCCAAGTGAGGATGGGGACATTGAGTCTGAAAAGACCGTGTTCAAGGCCGCTCTGGTTGAGGTGGCTGCAAAGAGCTGTGGCCAGTAAGTATGTAGTCATGCCTGTCATGGTGGTAATCCAGGGACCTGCTGGTGGACACCTGCGGAGAGGGAAGCTGTCAAGCTGAAGAAAGAGGCATTTAGGGCAATGCTTGCACAGGGGTCTCCTGAGGTAGCTGAGAAGAGGTGACAGGCCAGAAAGGTTGCAGTGAAGACAGTCAGAGAGGTGGAAAAACTCCTGGATGGGAGCAGCTGGGAGAGGCCCTGGAGAAAGATGCTTGTAGGATTTTTACTTACAGAAAAATGTTCAGAGGGCAAAACAAAAAAATGATTGGTTCAGAGAGACAACCCATCGGATTGTAGAGGAGGCGGGTCCAAGCAACTGAGGGGGCAGGACCAAGACATGTGATGTCATTTTTCATTCTGCCCTCAGAACATTTTTCTGTAAGTGAAACTCCCACGAGCGAGAAAGACAGGCCAAAATATAGAGATCAAGTAGCCAGGGCTCAACACTTCAGAAGGGGGGGGGAGTGTGACCTTGCAAAGGCTGTGTTCAGCCGAAGGTAGGGAAGAGTGGACCAACTCGGGGATATTGTCGAGCAGTAGAAAGTAGACTTTGAGGAGATCCTTAACTCTGTGGATATGCCCTCTCACCAGGAGGCTGTGTTGGAAGTTTCTGGTAGATCAAAATTGATCTCTGCAAAGGGAGTCGCTCTGGTATTCCGAGGCCTCTGTGGAGGAAAAGCTGCAGGGGTAGATGAAATCTGTCCGGAGGTGTTAAAAGCACCGGATGTTGCTGGAGGTGATGCGGTTGACGTGCCTCTTCAATGTTGCATGGGAGCATGTAAAATACCTTTGAACTGGCAAACATGGACGGTGGGTCTATTTTTAAAAAGGGGCATCAGAAAGTGGACTCCATCTATAAAGGATCACGATTCGGATCCTAGGGTTGAGGAGGAGCAATGCACGCTTCGGGCTGTGGAACGGTGGACCATGATGAAGATAAAGACAAGGACAATCATTATGGTCAAGGGATGAAGCGCTATACAGACGCTGCCCAGGTTATGATGGACTGTGTCAACTGGGTAAATATTTTTTCACTTTGAATACATTATTCAATAAATTATATGAGATATTCAACACTTTATTATAAATAGGCTTTGCGTGACTGAGTTTCCCCAACTGTCGGCTAATGTAAGTGTTCTAAGTATGCTCAAGGTAGGCTAGGCTATGATGTTTGTTAGGCTAAGTGTACTGTATTAAAATGCATTCTCACCTTATGATAGATTTATTGGAACGTAACCCAATCGTAACCCGGGAAGATTCTCTATTCGAATTTTTAATTATAGGAAGTGGTCATTCGCACCCAAATCCAGTTATAAGAAAATAACAAACCAATGGCCACCACACACAGGCCAAACCCTACTCTTTCCTCAAACACACCTCACCCCATCCCTCTGCAGTCGACCCTATGAACCTTAACAAAGCAATTAGCCAAAACAGGACCAGCTGGGGGCTATTATCACTGTTATCTGTGATCAATTGCCATGGTAACACAAGAGATCAGTGAAACTCAGCCGTGTGCTATTACACTACCTTCTGTTACGGCTGAGTGACAGCTATAGGATGCAGTGCAGGGGGGGGCATTGCAGGCCCTGTCAGGGGAGGGGGCTGCAGCTGTCCGCCTGTTCTTACTCCTTTCCCCCTTGTTGTTAGCTGAGTGACATTAATGTAAACATAGTAGTAGTATTAGTATTAGTAGTATTATTATAGTATTGCAAACCTCAGTATTATTCCAAATTCGTATTAGATGAGAAAAAAACATATTTGTCTGTTCTTCCATTATCAATTCCTACAAAAATATAAACAAAAGCAAATACATTTGCGTTGGAATCATAATTATTTAGAAGCTAATGCTCGTTGATTAGTTTTGTAAATTGACATTTAACATACATATTTTTGAAGTGCATTTCATATTTTGACCTTGTGTATTCCTTCTCCAAATTTGTAGTTTAATGCAAATAAGAAAATTTAGCTTTACTTGACTTTCATCTGATGGTCAGTTTGTCTCGCAAATAATTCAGTGCTAATTAAGAGGTTAAGTGGGAAATAAAACTGGTTTTGCGGTTTCTCACCCTGACACTAGATGGCCAGTATCTGACTGCACAAACCTGTACGTTTTTTTTATTTGCAGCTATTTTAGAAAAGAGTAATGTGAATATTTTTAAAGCTGTCAGCATTGTTTTTACCCTTAGCTTATCTTTTTGGTGTTATCTTTTGTTACCTAGATGAACGTAAGTCGCAAATTCTTAGAGGATAATGTCATGCATCGTTGTCACGGCAGCAGGGCAGAGGTAAAGAAAGCCAAACTTTACCGCTCAGGTCCCAAACACAGTACACAGTCACAGACAGTATGACATGCCCTGATCTGCACACATCCTCGCGCCCAGGATTTCCGCCTGTCAGTCCTGACCTCTGCAACTGATAGTCCTTGGAGGACTGATTGAGTGCTGATGAGATTTGGGTCTTTGACTGTAACTGTGTGCGAATTCAGGGACTGCATCCTTGGAAAGACATCGTCTACGAAGGCATAGCCTTTGCAGGTGCGTTCTCCGAAGGTCGAACGGAAAGCGCTGTCAGATGTGAAGGTCTGGCTTTCACCAGCTGTTCTCACCCTTACCCTTGAATCATGAAGCACTCCTCCTATTGGCTAGCCGAGACACACCCACTTTACCTCTGTGCAATGAATCTTGGGATATATTGGGGTGGACCTTTCATGACTCTGCAAAAGGAGTATGCATTTGAAGGAGCCTTCCAAACGGGACGGCCTGTGATGCAGTCGGTCTTCGAATGCAGCTTAGGAAGAGTGCAGCCCCTGAATTCGGACACAGCCTGTGTGGAACGTACATGAGATGGTTAAGAAAGACTCAAGCACCCAGTTACGATGGGTATCACTTTTGGCAGACAATTAGAACCAAAAATACCAAAACTGAAATGTCAAGATATTAAAGAGACAGAACTTTAATACAGTGAGTGCAGGTGTGGGAGATTAATCACTGAAATCTTCTGGAGGTGTTCATGGTATTGAGGAACAGTCATGTCTATGGCAGATAACTAGCAAACTGTATTCTTAACTGGATGTGACAATCAGGAATCACTGATTCATCTCATACTTTCATCTAATTACCGTGGCTCGATTAAGAGAGTGCAACAACAAAACACGAACAACTCAAGAAGCATATGATGAAGTTCTTTCCATGTAGAGTGGAATAATCATCCTTGTGCTGAATAAAATTTAAAAACTGCAGAGAAGTTTGATTTTCACTGAATACTAACTAGTCATTTTTCTAACTAATTAATGCTTATTAATCTCGGTATTAATTTGACCGTTCTAAGAATAGTTGTGGGACATTCGTCTGATTTCAGGGACACAGGTGTTGCCATGAAATATGCAAATTTTTGATGATCAGATAACAGTGCAAACCTCCAACGTAAACGTGACAGTTCCCCTTGAAATTAATTAAAAATCATAAATAGGGCAACTTCAAGAAATAAGCAGAAAGATTATTAAGATCCAATGAAATGGTCAAGGCAAAACGTGGTATAGTTAGCCTGTATTCGTTTTAATTAGTAGGATTTTGTAGACAGGATGGTTTATATAACTGTGCTTAAAGGAGAATATACTTAAGTCTAAACCTTGAATTTTTTATATAATAACCATTTATTCATTAACTATATATAATTATTTCTATCAAGATTATGATTCTCATGGCTAACGCTGGCGTGGTGCTTCGAGTCAACGAATGTCAGACACCAGGGGGTGCCAGAGTCTCTGAAAGTCTTTGCCCTTTAGCTATGGAGAGCCACTAATTAACTCTGTATAAAAATAATATTATAAGGTAATCACTGTAATCAGTTATCGTATTTGCAAAAGCATTATCGATATCTATTTTTGTTCTGTATTATATTAGATAAAATGCAAATGAATGACTGGAATTGCTACAATAAAATATTACAATGTTGTCTTCATTATTTTTAATAGTCCATTAAACTCGATTTATGCCATCGCATTAAAAAAAAATATATAGAATAGTGAGAAAAACTGATTAAAGGTTAAAATAAAAGTGTGTTATATTCACTCATACAAAATATAATTTAATAAGGTGAAAACTGTATGTACAGAAATATTTCAGGTTAATAGATAAAAGTAGGTAGTATGGTGGGTTAAAGACCCGAAGGTTGTTAGTTCAAGTCCCGGGAAATTTGCATTGTTGTAGCCTAAGGCAAGGTGGCTAAACAACATTAAAGTCGTTCTAGATTAAAATATAATGTTGGCTACGTAATATAAATAATCACACAGCGATGGGTTGACATGTCGAAGGGGGGAAAATAGCGTAAATGATCCCGGCCCGACAGGGAGGACGCAGTGTAGGGCATCTCGGTGCGTCGATAACGGGGTCACGCTGACCCCCCTTCCCTCCTCGTGCGTAGCGGAACGCGCACGCGCGCGCGGAAAGGGAGGGGGGCGGTTGCTCAGCGCGTGTCCGCCTCCGCGAGACTGCGCGCGGTGCGGAGAGCGAGGCACCGGCGGGCAGCTGAAGCTGAGGAGCCGCCAGTTGGAGCTCGCAGGGACGAGAGGCCGGTCAGCTACATGCGTACGGCGCTGATATTGCTCACAAGGTGACTGTTATCTCCATTAAAACCAACACACGCCCTTCCCCGGGCCCGTGTGAGACAGAGGTACCTGTTAAAAAATCGTTAGTCATGCAGTGTATTAGGAGCGGCGTTAGTCCGTGACACGGCTTTTTTTGTGCCTTTCTGTGTTGCAGATGCTGAATGCAGCCTTGTTATCTGTCTGTGCGGTCGTCGCCAGTCAATTGCTCGGAGTAGCATGCAGGTCGGACGGAGGCAATTTCCTGGATGATAAATGGCTCACTGGACGCTGGGATAAATTTCGAGACGTACGTGGCATTTTAAATAATACTTCTCGTTTTTTCTTATTATAATTATTAGTGTTATTTATAATAGGTATGCATCCGTAATTTAACGCGGCGCTTGTGCATAGTGATTTCTTATTGACACGTACCTTTAGGTAGCGCAAAGTATCTAAATTTTTTAAATAATCAGACTATATCTTCGTCATACGTTACTGTCTTCTTCACTAGCTGTAATTCAACGACGTACTTTCTCACGAAATACAATTCAGTAATGCAATATAAGTGCAAATTAATACGGTAAGTCTAGCCGTTTTATTTATTAATTAAAAAAAAAACTATGATAGCAATTAGCAAATCCATTTAGTTATATAATTAGTTTGGCTCCGAACACGGTCATGTTGGTTAAGAAATTTGGAAAGTCACCGATGTGAAATTTTTCTCGGATGCGCAGCCAAGTAAATAATAGCAGTATTTTAAATTGATTATTATGATGTTGGTGTTTGATAGACACATTCTTGAATCTTGACTACGGTTTGTCCTTTTACTTGTTAGACAGTTACAGGTTGTGGTCTAAGTAAAGCAATGCTTTGCACTATGTTCAGAAAGTAAGCCGTTCTGGCTCTGTAATACAATGCAAGGTTGTTACATTTCCTGCGCACACTTGTTCACTGCGCTTCACTATTGGGTAATGACAGATTTACGTCTAACTTATGCACTTTAAGGAGAGTCAAGGCCGCGGTGCTCTGTGATTGTGTCTAGTTAGTGACATATGTAATCAGGCATTCACATTAACAGACATTTGATTCCTCAGTATAGTATCGACATTTTCACTAAGGTCTTCCTGACTTATGGATTTCAAAGACCATATATAGCACATATGTTAGTACTCTTTAGATAATTGGAACAATTATTAAACACAGTTAAAAGGTTAAGCCATTTTTCAAGAAATGGCTCCTTGGAAACATGACGTCTGTCACAGGATCGGCATCTGTTTTACGGCAGATGATGACATTCCCCGAGTATGGCAGGTTGACGTTAGTTTTCACCGACTGGGCATTAAGTGACAATGGAACATTCGGGGTATACGGCAGCAACATCAACATTTTTGCCACAACTTTTTCACAACTTCTGGTAATTAACTGCAAAATCCGAAAACTGAAATGGGCATGAAAATGGTCATAAGTGATTGCGTGGTCCCTGCGTCGGCATCGTTGCTTGGTGTGTCCCCTCCCCCCTATTGTTTTTATATGCAGTTATTTGGTATCCAAAAACATTCAGAAAAAGTCATATAAAAAATGCCCCATGCCACCTGGGATAGACACCCCCCACCCCCCATCCAAACCAGGATAAGAGGTTAGAAGATGGATGGATGAAGATATGCAGAATATTTATATTTGTTTGCAAATATAGACAGTTTAATCCTGTGCAGCTTTATTAAGAAGTGATAAGGCTGGTTTTTACTTTTGGTTCATATCGTACAAAAACAATGCTAATAGAACAGAAGTAAGAAATAGTAAAATGGTACAAAAAACATTTAAAAGGGCTTTACTTTATTAAACATAATGGTCTAATCTTGCTTTTTTATTTTCAGTTGCAGGTGCTTGATGTAATATAACCCTGCTTGATCTGTAATGTTTATAAGGTTATTCAGCTGGTGCATTTGTTCTGTGCATTTTGTTTCTGTTCTTGTTTTTCAGTCAGCTGAGATACTGTATACTAGAAAGGTCACAGTGTTGACTGCCTGTTTTGTTAGAGAAAAGCACACTGTGTCGCGGAATGCAGAATGTCACTTGCTAGAACGGCATGTGCTAATGTCATACATTACTTGGGGAAATTAACCACATTAGCGAGCCACGGCTGTATTACAGTCGAGATCCCGCTATGCCTGGACAGCCTTCACTATTATTGCTTTTTTTGTTCTGGACCTGCATGCAGAGATGTTGATTTATGCTACAGTAATGTAGCTAAACTTTTTCAAAGAACCTTCGGTGTCTGCATTCTGTACAATTTAATGTCCGCCATCAAGGCAAATCAGATCAGTTGGTATGCTAAGTTCATTCTTATCTGGTTAACCCTTTTATTACCTCTTTTCAAAGCTGAGGCTTGATTAGAAGTTCGTGGGTTTTAATAGCCCCGGAGTGACAATCGCTAACTCGCTTTCGAAATTTCATCACATTCTGGCTATTATATTGTCATGAAATCTTACGAAGAGAGCCTGGAGCTACTTGTATTTTCATTCTAATGCTTGGATTTATTGTACTATTCATAAGAAACGGCTAAAAAAAAAACAAAACAAAACAAATATATCAGAAATCTGATTGGATAATAAATCTTTTGAATATGTAAATCCTTCACCCAGCACTTTCATAATTGGTGTTTTAAGATAGCGTGAGCCTACGGCTAGTCATTTGTTTCGATGGCACTGTCGACAATATTCGAACTAATCTGTTTTGCACAATAATAATATTTAGAGAATGGGCAAAGCAGTGTAGCATTCAAAGACTTTTAGTTGTTTGTCATGATAAAAAAAATACAATATTTAGAGCTGACATTTGATGGAGCACAGTTTACATTGCAGAGTGAAAAAGTTCTTCTTAGTCATCCAATCATCCTTCTTCCGGCTACCTCAGTACTGTCTATACCAGGCAGGGGTTCACCCTGGATAAGATGTTAGTCCATCAAAAGGTTGCATGGTCACGCCTTGTTTAAACGTTTTATGTTCTAGTTATTCTTTGTCACAACTGTAACTGATTTCTTGGGTATAACTAGTTGGTAGTTACAGGTCTACATAAAAAGGGCTTTTGTTCTTTTTACTTCATAGTTCCGCAGGATAATTGCTGTTTCTGCAAGGAATGGCCTAACCGAATGTACTTGATTGCTTTAAAATGTCATTCCCTTCGCGTGGCATGTGTATTTGATAATAACCGTCTGCTACTTAAAGTAGTTTCCTTCAACTTTTTTCAGGTTTGCTAATGGTACCCAAGGATTTTTTTTTTCATGGGCAAAACTTGCGCAGCTGTGCTTCTGTTTGGAAAAAGAACAGCCTCCAGACTTAAACACAAATAAGCTGAAAATTTTATATTTCTTTTTTTTTTTTTTTTAAGAAAGTAAAACTTAATTCAGAACACACCAATTTATAATGTCATGAATGCAAGAACGTTGCTTTTAAAGAACTGGTTCAACTGGTGTCATTTCAAGTTTCTTAAAATAACAATGCCTTCTGAATTCACCCTCGCAACCTTGCGGGGGGACTATACTAAAAAAATACATTAATTATGTAGGGTTGTGTTTGAGTTGCCTTTGTAAATGTCAGGAGACTGTATCGCTGTGACGTTTACCCTGGTTGGTCCAGATATTGCCAGTACAGATTTAGTGTTTTCTTTATTTATGTCCTGATTGCCGGTATCCAAAAGCATGGCCTCGACTCTCAGAAAGTGGATACTGGCTGTTGAATTTATTGTCAGCCGTGAGTTTTTATTATAATGCAGCCACAGTCAACAATGAAGAATTCGTCTGTTGCCAAAATGGCTTGTATTTTTTCTTGTAGTGACATTGATGCCTGTGAATTTGTCAATGAGTAATTTGCATACAATTGATATTATGCTTAAAGACAGGTTTTGTGATGCATTCTACTTTAAACGAAGACTCAAAATCCTTGAGGTTCTTTGCACTGTATTCTTGATACAAACTAATGCACAGGATGGGTAGTCTTGTCAGATTCATCAACAGCTTGACATTGTTTTCTGGCAGAAACAGATAGTTTTTTTTTTTTTTCTTTCCCCTTTTCATTTTTATCACTACAACTGCTGAATAATAGTCAAGTCTGTATGATATGTGTGATAAACTGCTGACAGATGAAAAATGTATCACAGAAATCAGCAGTGGAAAGCCACCGTAGGATGGATTGTATGCCTTAATGCTTATCTTGAGTAATATTTAAAATGCCACTCTATTGTCAGAATATTCAACTATCATTCTCTTAGTCCTTTCATGGTTTTTTTTGTGTCTGTCTAGTTGAGGGTTGCAGAAATTAAGTGGTAGTTGACAGTATCACTGGAAGCTAGTTTATTGCATAGCATTTATACCCAAGCACACACAAACATCACACACAGTAAGGTAGACAGTAATCAGCTGAACCTCTCATGGCTGTGAGATCCAACTCCAAATTGACATTGGATATGAACCCGCGTGCTGAATAGGGGTGCAAATTTTAAACTCTGCCATGATTCGATTTTGATTTTGCAACGCGGTGATTCAATGATGGCAATATTTGAAGTGTTACTGCGATACAATACGATTCGATTCAGTAATGCATGATCAATATTTCCAATTCAATGAGACATAATCTGATTTGGAATTGTTTTGAATTCCAAAAGAAGTAATAAATGTTTAATTTTTCATTTTGGAAATATAACTAAACGTATTTATGTTGGAAAAAAAACTGAACGTGTCTCAAAGATAAAAAAATGTCTGCACGGGAAGCATTCTGTCTTGTATTTGTACTTTAGCAACAATAAAATGTTTCTGGATATGTATAGTTTACTCTGAAAACCTAGGCACATAGGTGTACTAAACTGGATAAAGCGTACTGTAACGTATCGGTCTCTTGTCTAAGGTTAACCTTAGGCCACATTTTGGTGTATCGTCATGTTTTATGACAGTATATTAATAGATATTAGTTGAGTTGACTGAAAGGTATTGTGGCCTTAACAATTGATTTATCTACTAGAATCAATGAATTGTTGCACCTCTAATGCCGAACGCTGCAAATGGATAGATGGTCCATTTCTGCAGATAGTGGTCCATTCAGAAGGGATGTTCCAGAGAGAGACGTTTACAGACATTCCTCAAGTCTACACCCATCAATACCTCACGGTTCCTGTGACAGCTGTGTACAGCATCTGTCCAACTCCCTGCCGCCTTTAATCAGCTGTTTTGATGTTCTGTAGGGGGCTTGTCATTATCCCAATGCTAACCTCTAACACCCAGGGGCTTCCACCCAACCGGTGACTAAGATCACTCAAGTATTCATCTGCAAAACCAGCAGCACAAAACAAAATTTAAAAACATCTAATTACTGAGGTGTCATTCACTAATTTTATTCAGGATCTTCTTGTGAAATTATTAACAGCCTGTGCGTATAAAGTAGCCTACATTTTGAGCAGTTTGCTATATTAATACAGTATACAGTAGGATTCATTAGAACCATGCGGGAATGTGTCATGATCACTGGGGGCTTGTTTGTTAAATGATTTCTACCTCTATATATAACACCATTAATACACCCACCCATCCATCTTCTGACCATATTTTGGGGGTAGAGGGGAAAGGGGGGGCTGGAGTGTATCCCAGGCAGAATAGGACACAAGGAATTGCCCAGATGGAGTATCAGTCCATCACAGGGCAAACCTACAGTGCTGCCTACAGAGCGGTCATGCAGAGAGAAACATCGTTTAGAAGTGGAACGAAAGTGGAAAGTGAAGACACAGCACATCCCTGGATAATTCCGTGGAACAAAAGTCATTATTGTCATCTTCGTGATTTTGATGGATCTTCTGAAAATAACAGGGCAGTCTGTTTGTGGTTTATGTGTGTACTGTATGAACAGGACAGCACAAAGTAACACTGGCGTGCGGTGCCAATTAGTCCATAAGGCACAGAATAAAGACGGAAGAAGCAGTCTGAGAGGGGTGGAGTTGGATGAATCGATGACCAGTTTTCACAATTTCACTGTGCGATTCAGCCGAGTCAATTAGAAATACAGGCCGGGCAGTTCTATATACATGCCCTTTTTTATTAAACAATTTAACAATTGTCATCCCCCAAGTTTTTAATTTAAAATCAAGGGCGACTGAAGGCTGTCAATAGGAATCAAAACAGCAAAGCTGATTTACAAATCGCAGCACTCTGCCAGCCTGCACTGTGTCCAGGGGTATTTGCCAGCGCTTATTTCATACTGGCATTGATATTTCACTATTTCTGAGCTTGGCTGTAATTTCTTATGCATTTGTCATTCTGCCGTATATATTTTGAAAATACTGCAGATACTGCTTACGTAGAATACAAATTGTTTGATTTAAATAATAATGAGAATACAGTTTTATTTATTATACTTTTTTTTCCCCCCCCCTAACTGCTTTTTCTGGGAGAGCCCTTTATAACAGGTGTTCCCTGATCGCAGCCCGCAGACGGTAAGCGAATGCGTGTCCTCGGATTACCGGCGCGAATTTCTCCGCACGTGGTGTCATCGCAGAGGAGCTGTGGAGGAACGGGCGGTTCTGTTTTAGTACTTCTAAGCAGCCAAACGAGGATGCTGACCAGTGATGCCGACTGGGGCCGGAGCGCTCTCCCTGTGTCCCATTTCACTTTCTCTGTGCTGACGTCTCGAGGAAAAAAGAAAATAAAAAAACGTGTGGCCTACCTGAATCTGTAGGTCAGCCTGCCGTTTTGCGGCCAGCCTGTTTTCAGCACCGGTGGTGACGCATTGTCCCGTTAAGTTGCACTTGCAAGTCAGATGTGGCTTACTGGATAGTGCCGAACGAATCGGAGCGCTCCTGCAAAGGGACCAGGAGTAATATCACTGCTAGGAGATGCTTTCAAAACCAATGGGAATTTGTCACATTATAGCAGATAACCTGCCAGTCCCTCTACGGTCTTCTCCCACCTTGTGCCTCCTTCCTGGGATGAGCCCCAGGCTCACCATGACCCGGTACGGGATAAGTGGTCGGTTGATAAATGGATGGATGTAGCGAAGTGCTCATGAGCTCACAGTCGGCAAATTAAGATGACGCACCATTAAGAAAGAGATGGAACCGGTCCTTACTGTGACACAGATGGCAGCATGGGGGCACGAAACCAGGAACAATTCTATTATTAGGCTAAAACTGTGCGCGTCCTTTTAAAGGGCGTGTAGTGCGATTTATGGGATGCTGAATGTTTGTATTGTGTATAACACGAGACGCTTAATATGTATTTTTCTCGTGGGCTTTGAGTGGGAGCGACTGAGTGGACTGCGGTGGCATTTGCTGCGGATTTGGTTAAATGCGACCTGAGGCCCGAGGGCCTAACGGAATAGCATTAAAGGCTTCCTGAACAGCACTCCTACCCGCATGTTGCTGTCCCTGGCTATTAAAGCATCATAAAGCAGGAATGATGTGGAGAAGGAGGCACAGCGCTCCAGGCGTTTTTCTACATCGGGGGACCCAGTCTTCAGTCTAGAAAGTTTAATATAAGTTTTGCACAACAACAAATAAATAAATAAAATAAAAACTCTGCTCTTTACAAAACATCGTAATTGTTTTAGGTAAATGTTGAGCTCTGGAACACCTACATTATCATCTCGCTTTATCATACCGCCATCACAATGCAGAATTATATTTCGCCACTGACACTACCTCATTACCTAATGTAGCGTACACAACTGAGCGCGCCTTAGTAAGAGATGATGTATTTTATCATTTTCTCTGTTCTGCCACAGTTTTTTTTTTTTTCCTGTCCCCCTTATAGCAGGCTGAACATCCCCGAGGGATTCAGCCAGAACAAATACATAGCTCTTTTACAACACAGGATGAAACCAATCAGCATCTTCCGTAATTACGTCATTGTAATGGCCGATGCTTGGCAGCGCACGTCCTGATAAGCTTCGGTTGGCTTCTTGTATTTATTGCAGCACTGAAGACCATTTGACGTTGCAGATTTGGATTATTCCAGGATGGAAATTCAGGTGGATTTTTGCATCTCTTGTTACGAAGCCTTAGAACGGACGTGTTTCGTGGGAAGAGCCAGTGGAATTTGCATGCAGTCTATTAGCAAATCAAAGTTTGAGGTCAGTTTGGCCCTCGGAGAGAGTCAGTTCTTTTTCATCTCTTTCATTTGTTTCATCCGCTGAAAGAACAAAAGTGGCAAATGTTCTGTAAAGCATGTTTTTATCATCTTGGATGTTAAATTTTGTAACCTATATTAAAAATGTACTCATTTGAACATTTACTGCTTTGTACAAAATCATTAGATTTCTGTTAGATTTGAAATTAGATCTTTTTACGTTCAGTTTAAAGCAGTATTATTATTATTATTATTATTATTATTATTATTATTATTATGATCGTAGTAATAATAGTACAAATGATATATGTGTATAAGTGTACTTATTATATTTAGGAAAATCAGGAAATCAAAACTGCAGTTGACAATTCAAATTGCAGGTCAAGCCTGTGTGGCGTTTTGTGAAATGCTGACCCAAAGGCACAAGGTATTCTCACTTATTTAAAACGCCATGTAGGCAAGATACAAGGCGGCAGATAATGGCATAAAAACACAGATATATTGAGTTTCTTATCAAGCAGCACCTTAACACCAATATCTCGATAGACAAGGTATATTGCCACTGAGCTGGACACGTGTTAGAGACACTTTGAGCTGCTGAGGTTGTCCTTAGATTATACTTGGGCACGCAGCACAGTAATTTCTAAAGTAATAAAAATAGGTAAGCATACCCAAAAATAACAGCCGTTTTTCAACCTGGAGCTATCCAGGATAGCACTGAGCAGCGATACAGGAGTCATCCCGCATACGGGAGCGCTGCTTTCGGTAATTGGCTGGGCACTATGTAGGAATGACGTCGATATGGGCGATGTTTCGCCGTGAGGAGTATCCACGGTGATTTCTGCCCGAGAAGAAGGAATCGCCTTCTCCCTTCACCCAAAGTAATGGCTGAAAGAGCACAGTGCGCAGGCTATAGTGGCTCGGCAGTTAATCTCACCGCCTCCAAGTCTGGGCCATCAAAATCTGCATGTTCTCCCTATGTTGTCTTGGCTTCCTCCTGGTGCTCCGCATTCCTCCCACGGCCCAAAGGCATGCAGTAAGGTTAATCGGTGTCTCTAAATTTGCCCATAAAATGTGAGTGTACATGTATGTGCTTTGAAATGAACTGACATCTCGTTCAAGGTGACCCCTGCTTTGCTTCTTGTGTTGCCTAGAACGTTCTTCAACCTCCTGCTAGATAAACTTTTCTAAGATGGATGAATAGGAGTCGATGTAGCTCTAAATGCCTTATGCAGCTTAGCTTCGCTGTTTTTTTTTTTCTTTTCCCTGTTATATAGCTAGAGACGTTTTACCGAGGCGATTCAGGTGAATAACCTTGCTTTTAAGTATAATAGTGCAACCTCTTCTTTTTGGCACAGGACCACCTGCTGTCACATTATATAAAGCAGCAGCGCATAAACTGCGACAGAAGCCCTGCGTGAGACCCAAGTGTGCAGCACTTTTAAAAAATAATAAAAAAAGAAAAAAAAAAAAAAACGCAGGCAGAGATTGCCATGTGTAACTAGGAACGCACAGCCTAATTGGAGTAACTTGCAGTGCCAGTTATGCCAAGTTTGGCCCCGGTCAGAATGGCTTATTTTTGGATGGTCTTACCGTACTGCAGAACACTTCCAGACCGTTATCGATCTCACTGTGCCATCCTAGATACACTTGAATGTCAAAAGAGCATATTGTCCCATAGCAGACTGTTAGCATACTCGCTTGGCTCTGCAATAAAACCCGCTATACTGAGTCTACATCATCATCACACAGAATACAGTAATACTGCTGAATCTCTTGTAATTTTTACCCCATGTGACCTATATTTAGAGACTCCCACTATATCAGTGAAGTCATTATTATTTGCAGGAATGCAGGATTATAAAGTAGCTGGACTGTCAGAATGATTTATAAGAGCCAAACGCTGGTCTTGTATGAAAATTGTGTCTTCCACCGAGAGAAGACTGATCTTCACATTACACGTGAATCGGGGGTCGTAAAACTGACATTGATAACTGCATGCCATCACGGCTCGCACTAAATCATAATGAGCTGACTGAAGTAGTCATGATGTGCGATGAGAAGGTTTATATCGGATATGGCCATCTGTATTCAGGGACAGATGTCCCCGATTCAGTTTAGTCAGACCTGGACAGCTATTTTTATTGTCGTGAGAGGGAACAGTAAATATGATCGATCAAACCCTCCTCATTGGTTGGCAGCCCTGTGACTTACTGCTGATTGGCAGTTTAGGTCTTGCAGTACAGCCTGTTAATTAGATGTAATTGAGAGCATGAATCAGACAACCTCCAGCATCAGACATCAGGAGGAAACTATATATAATGTATAAGACATTTTAAAGTTAGAGGTCTGCTTCTTGTTCAGTGTGATCCACACAGTAAGTAATGCATCTACAGCCTATATGGGTTGATAACTGGAATAGATGGCTGAGAAATGCCGTTGACTGAAGCTACAAAGGAGACAGAGACAAAGGAATTTGCTGCCCATTAAAAAATGATTTCTGTGTGCTGCTTTGATTGGTTGTTGCTTGCCGCCGTTATGACTCATTATTAGGTTTTAGCTGGCTAGCTGATTTGGGCCCATATCTGGCACCTGCTCAGGCACGTCTCGTGCTTCCTGTAATTCTTTAAACGGGCCTCGAGTGATGCGGGCTAATGGGACAGATGCTCTGCGACAGACACGGAAGCAAATTCGGCACGGGGCCGCGGTGCCGGGGGTCATCGTTGGCCTCCAGATGCACGTCTAATAAGCTTGATTCATCTTAAAAAAAAAACCAAAAAAAAACAACACGGCCCTTTGATGCATGAGAACCCGGGGCGAAACGAGGCCTGAATCAGGAGCAGACAGGAGAACAGCCCTCGCGGAGCAGTCACAATGAGGTCACTGGCGAAATCCGAAGGGTATACGTGTCGCTGTCAAGAGGGCAATGAAAATAATGGAGCCCCCTGGTACAGTATGTGTCTGTCTGATTCATGCCTTCAATTACAGCCAGATGAGGCAGTAATAGATTTTTTATTCCGTACTTAGTGTGCAGTGTGACAGTTGCAATATTGACACGCCATTCTTGACATATGGGTGAGTACTATCTCACACAGTCATTCTAGTACAGTAATTTATACTTGCATTTCTTTTGCAGAAGAAATGCACGCTGTGTAGATCAGATCTAGCTCAGTCCAGTTTGCACGATTTACTGTGATATAATCATGACGATCATTATCGGAAATTCCGATTGTTTCATTTAAACGGCATTCGATTGGATACTCATCCAGCAGTCCATCTTCCATGAGTGCTTATTCAGTACAGGGTTATGGTGTCAACTGGGTATGATTTTTTTCAATAATCTTTTGACCTCCATTTAAATATTCATCGCGTGCTTATTTCAGGATGGCGCGCAGGTGTGGTGCCTGTTTAAAAAAAGCTTTTCCCCCAACACTTAGTTAAATAAAATTAAGAAAGCAGACGCAAGACTGGGTTTATTCTTAAGTCAATGGAATATGTATGAAAATATTCTTCTCACCTTAATGTCTGCAAATGGAACTATAGAGACCTTTTACAGAATCTGTCAGCCACTAAAAATATGACCTTATTATAGGTACATTGCAATGAACTCTATAGAGTGTATTATTATAGATAACGATAATAGTAATAATAACCACTTAAAGGTGAATTCCACCATAGTTCTGCAGCCTAATTTATTTGTCTATCTTTTTATTTTTTTTCCTCCTGTCAAGATGACCATCACAAGTAGGTGGTCTTTTCTGTCAGTTCAGAGGTAGCTCTTTGTCATCCTTAATGCAGGTTTTTTTATATTTTCATATGAAAAATCTGGCTTAGCATAGTTTACAAATTGACTGAAAGAAGATCTCACTGATTGATTAATCAATTGATGGGGGGGGGGGGGGATTACATCGAAATGGACACCCAGAAACCTTGACGAGTATGTAAATTTTACAAATTTCATAAATGTCACCTTGTGATGTCATAGGGTAAAAGAATCAGTTCTCAGAGGGGCATGTAATACAATTTAATTTGGAAATCTAGGTCATCATCTGGCAATGAACCAAATTGACTCCGTATTACTTTGGAGTGGAACTCCCCTTTAAGCCTATTTAAAGTCATTTAAAAGCAAAATGTTGAACCTGTCACACTATTATTAGCAGTCACGTAGAATTTGTTGCCGTAGTTTGATTTTTTTGCCAATACATGTGGCAACTTACAGAATACAGAACATAGGTAGTGTTGTGCATTGTACTGTATTGTCCTTCACTATCATAATATTTATTTATTTGCCTAAAACATACCCCGTCATCATTAAGATTTAAATCGCTCTTCCAATGTATTGCTATGACCTTTGAAATAAGTGAGGTTTTATGAGGCTAAATAACTACGTCTACTTATTCAATTAATCTACATTTACTGCATCTTGCTTTCTTATTGGTTATTAGTACTGCTACAGATCTTGTATACGTGTGCTTTGGCGTCAGACGTTCCAAAGGTATCCTGTCTCCTGTGGCAGAGTCCTCAGACATGCAGATGGCAATATATAGGTCATTTATTATTACCTTAGCAAGCTATACCAAACTGCAGGCGGCAATTACTCTCTTTCCTATTCCACTTAGAGCCTCTTAAGTTTGAGAATAGGTTTTAAGAGACAAATAGCATTTTGTAAGGTTGGATTTGATTGGTTCTAAAAGGCAGCTCTGTATATGATATGCGACGTGAGATGGACCAGTGATCCAAAGTCTGCTTTCTGTCCTGTGGATGTTTTTTTGTCCCCATTTCACTTTGCAGCTTTCGCTCGGTTTTTACGAAACATATGTTTTCTGATAGCGCTAAGAATACCCTTTAAGTATTCGCCATCTTTTCTATTTTTAGGGCTTTTTTTTTTTTTGCAGCTATGGATTAATTGCTATTCTAAGAATAAGTCACGACATTGATGAGGATATCAGGAAATGTACTTTTTCGCCCAGTCTCCCAGCTCTCCGCCTTAAAGCAGGCCTCGTGCCGTCGCGTGAATGTTCACTGCGAGCAGGCGGGGTGCGTAGCTGCCGAAGGCAAACGGCTATCGCCGGCGAGATGGATTTCCGCGCTCCCAGCCATATGGAGAACTGTAACGTGACTCTCCTCTGAGGATTCGAGGAGCAAAGGCAGTGACAGGCTGCTCCGCAGGACTTCTCTCCACCAGAAGTAAAAACATATTAGCTGTCAGTATTAATTATTATAACGCCGAATGGGCAGCTGATTAGCATTTTTGACAGCCCCAGTTCATGAAAAATCAAGCAGCCGTAAAGTTATATTCATTCTGCCTTATACTGTAGATATATATTTAAATACCCAGTTTTGGGCATATGGCTTCTTTGCTTGCTCTGACATGTGCTCAGTTTCCTGCTCTTCGTGACCTCAGCTAACATACCTGCCAGTACACGACATCATTATTACACGTAACCATCTCGGGTAAAGCAGAGTCACTGCAGTAGTTGTTTGATTGTTTTAATATCTGATGTCCTTCTCTTTTTTTTTTCTTTTTTTCTTTTTTTTACCGCTGCCTACCTTTTCAGGAAGTGGAGGTTTGTACCCATACTCATCCATTTACTGGCGATTTCCTTTTTTATTTTTTTAATAATGTTTGGTTCAGTGTGTGTCTGCTTGGTAAAGCTGTGTAACTTTGTGATTACAGGAACCTGGAACTTGGAACCCTGGCAAACCATTCGATCAAGGTGTGATTACGATTTTTTTTGGTCAGTTTGCTAGCTTATGTAGTTATGTACTTATAAAAATATTAGCCTGTGGAGGGAGACGCATCAAAATGAATGTTGACTATATTATCTTAGCGTATTTACAGTTGAGCACAAGAGGGAAAAAAAACATCTTTGGTCATTCGTTAATCCAGTTAATCCATCCTCCCCTCCCCTACCCACCCTCGTAACAAAACACAATGAACAATGACACCAGTTTCACCTTGAAGTTGCTGAAGAGCATTGATTAAGTTGCTTTGTTTCGCTATTGCAGAGCAAAGCCAGCAACTGCAAGACAAATCTACATACAAATTACCAAACTGATACATTTAAATATGTTTTCATTTAAGAGACACAGGTGTTGATTTAAGGAGTTACCTGATTCACAACAGATCTTCTGTCTACTGATAGTCCTCTGTTTACACTGCTCTGACAGAAGTTTTGGAAACTTCTACATTTACAGAATCTACCTTAATCTGTCATAGCCTTTTTTCATTGACTTGCTGGAAACATGCACACATTGTTATGACTATGAGAGCAAAATGAAATTATAGGGCAGTCACAGAAGAGGATAATCTTTTAAATCCAGTCCGGGCTTTGCAGAAAGCCCTTAAGGACAAAGGTCACTTTAACCGTGGTGATAGGCATCAGCCTTGAACATGGGCTTTGACAACCTATTTAACATCAGCGATCTGCTTAGTGTTTTGTGGGACGTAATTCCATTAGGGAGGACTTTGCTTCCAGGAACCAAAAGTGTCATTAGGCTTTAGAGTAGTCTTCCATGTCATTTAATGACATTGGAATTCAAATCAGTTTTGCAGGACGAGTTCCCGAAAAAAGGGCATTGTCATTCACTCACCACTTTATAAATCGATTAGCTTAGCACAGTTTTTTTTTTATTGTTCAGACTGATGTTGATTTCCATAGGAAATGCATGGTGTTATTGCTTATAAGAAGCATACAGAGCTAGCTGAGCTAGCGGTAGCCTCAGAGGAACATTGGCGTTAAGGTTAATCTCAGCAGTCAAAAATAAAATTTTTAGCTTGAGTTAGCCGACTCCCCAGAAAACGGGCATCAGCACACACTGGAAGAATCACTCTATAGTTGAGCTACATTCAGCTCAGCTCCCGCCTCTTTGTATTCCAGCTCTGGATCCCACCAAAGATCCCTGCCAGAAGGTGAAGTGCGGTCGGCACAAGGTGTGCGTGGCTCAGGACTACCAAACTGCAAGCTGCATAAGTCAAAGACAGATGAGGTAATGACTGAATGACCACTATCAGCCATTGAGGGCACATGACTTTGAAATGTCGAAGCAAGAATTTGTTTCTTTGAACAGCTGTTTGTTTGTTTGATTTATTCATTTTATTTTTCATTAACTTTACCTATTTTATTATGCTTTTTTTTTTTACTGACTGGCTAGCAGCTAAATGTAGTGATGCTGATTAGGACCTTCCACGTCTGGCTACGTGACGTGTCTCGCACGGCACACGCTGCGTTTCATTAGCGCCCCGATGTCGTATTGATCCATTTATCCGCTTTATTTGCTTAACGCACACTTTCGTCTCTCGCTCTGGCGCACACGCAGAGTGCCCGCTCGCTAACCGGTTTTGAGTTACTTCACAAACGTTCGCTGTGCAGTACGCTGCAAGGCAGGCAGGCCAGATCAATCCCAGCTTCTGACTGTTGCCATGGTATCCCACTGGGATGCATTCTGTAGCGCTCAAAAGACAGCGCGCTGGTCATGTGGTGGGTCTAAAATACAAAAGCAATGCTTCTGGGTGTCAATTGCTGCCCATAGCTGCGTTTAGATTTCTTAGCTTGCCGTGACTTCTCCACAAATGCACATGATACCTGTTTTGCATAGTTACTGCTAAAGGTTCAGGTTATAAGAGCAGATTTCTTTAATTATAATCTTTTTTTCAGAACCACCTATATTTAGAAGAGGGCAGTGATTGTGAAGGGACGCATTAGCCTCAGCTTACGAGTGCTTAGCCTAATTACGATCGTGTCGGCAGTGGCGAATTGAATGTGTCTTCTTGCCAGATGTATGAATGAATCAAGTTGTGTCTGAGGGTCTGCAGGATGACTGTGCAACACTGGCTTTTTCAATATGGGAATCTGGCAGTGGACGGAGATGTAATATAATTGGATCGGCCTAATGTTGTTTTGGATAGACAGTTGTGGAAATTACCCTTTTTTAACTCCCCGAAGCTGTTGCGGGAACTGAACTGGCAAGAACAATGAATGGAAAGGGGGATGGCCTAATTTATTCTGACATTTTTTAAACAGAATTTTCTTTGTTAGATGATGCTGTTGGAGTTTAAATTTAAATGTAGCTTTGAGTTTGAGATATGAAACTAAACAAACTAAAATTAGATGGTTGGGAATATAGGCTCTGTGTGGACTTAATGAACATATTGTTTGAAATAAAAGCATTGTATTACAGTCCCTTTATTTTAGCCTGCTATCTAATCAGATTTCTTTTTCTACTTTTTCTACTGTTAAATTGCTATTAATTATACGCTTTGTATCAAGCTTTTTGTGATCGATTCACCAACTGCTTCAGTTTTTATTTCACAACATCTATACTGAAAATCATTTTTTTTTCACATATATCTGCTGACTTGGTTCTCGGTACAATGGCCTCTTGGTAAAATGACCTTGACACTAGATGCATTTTGCACCCATAAGCTTTGAGGAGATGATTTACACCTTGTCACCAGGCTTGTTAATCAGCGTTACCTGAATTGCAGACTTGCAATAGTACAGTGTAAAATGCAGTACAAGACGGCAGTTGAGTGATTGCCAAATAACATCCTAATAACTACATTTCCAGAAATACTGTTTTTGGATCATCGATATTGTTTTCAGCTGCATACCTCGGGAAACAAGAAATCACTGCAGATTAGTGTGAAATGTCCGAATTAGAGGCCAAAGCTTATTTCCCGGGTGCAGTGACTTCCAGGAAGAGAACTTGTGTGAGACGGCTTGTGTAAGAAAGCCTTGGGCAAGTGCAAAAGCACAAAAAAAGTGAGTCTGGGCTGATGTTTTTTTCCCTCAACACAGAAAGGACAATTAGACCAACAAAACAGTAGGAAAGGCCTATTCAGTCTAGTTCAACAACCATTGGAAGGCAGCTAATGGCAGCCACATCGCTTTGGGCTTGAAACAGAAAGGGACCCTCTGTTCCTGGTTGAGCCACAAAGACGTTGTCCCCTAGGAGTTGAAGCCCCTTCCGCAGTAAAAAACCAAGACTAGACTGACAACTACCTGCTGCAGCCGGCACACAGGCCTCGCACGGCTACACAGCTAACCTAAAAATACCGTACCCCTGAAAGAACACTTGTAATTACGTAATTGCACAACATTTTGCTCTTTGTCTTGCAGAAGCAAATCACTCCAAGCACATCTATAGGTTTTTATTTTTACTTATTATTTTCCGACCAAAACAGAGCCTTTTTAAAACACAGTGTTTAACGTTCCGTAAAACCGTGAGCGATTTCACCGACAGAATAAGACTGACAGGAAGTTCTGGAATCAGCAGATTCCACACACATCATTTGCGGAGAGAAAGCAATAGTCCTCAGACAGGAAGCAGCTGCCTTCCCTAAGAGAGATTACCCCAGGTAATCTCCCCGACTCAGACAATCAAACTAATATGCATTCTGCAAGCTTTAAGCCGCCGCCCAGGCCCCAGAATAATACGTCAAATATCAGCATACCAAAGCAGCTTTTTTATAAAGAGCCACTGGATTCCCTATCTATAGGCTGTCAGCTCGAGTGAGCCCACGCAGTGTCAGGTAGTCATGTTAATTTCCCAAAGTGAAAACTGTATGTGACACCATCTTTACTTTAATTTAGCTGCGCTGGGAGATTCTTGATCGCTTGATTGATACTGAAGGAGAGGCTGGGTGCTGCATGTAATTCCTCGATATTACCCTGGCCTTCATTCGATTACCGCCTGCTCCCCACCCCGTACGCCATTTCCCTCCCCATCATTGTCTCCCATTATTATTGCCGTTATTACCTGCATTGCAGACCCTTCCGTCCTTAACTTCCATAACTGGAATTAAGTAGAACTGCTAACCTTCCAAATCTGTGTTGCATTCTTAGCCCAAGACACATTTAGGTGGTCCCGAGAGTCAATTTAGACCATTTTTCTTGTCTCCCTGCTGTACATATGATCTAGTTCTAGGTCTTTGATTGCTCTGGCAGCAGCTACAAGGGAAAGAAACACTGGGATTTTTTTTTTTTTTCGTGTTTAAAAGCCTCCATTTCAAATAGACTCAAATGATCAACAGCTCTGTGAGCTGAATATTTTCATGGAGTTTGCTGCATTCAGATGTGCAGTGGAGAGTTATTAGATTATACTAATCAGTGACAGTGATACGTCTGTGACCTGTGCCACTTATCAATCTTTTTTTTTTTTTTTGTCAGTCAAAACTATTGTCTGGGTTTTTGGACCACTTTAAAGTTAATGTGTATTTTTTGTTTATTAGGAACATTTCAGTATTCAGGCTTCGAAGCGTATTCTCTTAGTCTCGTTCAATTATCTATGACCTCAGTCATCTGTAGAATGTTTGAGTGGGGTCAAGTGCTTCGAAATCCTTTTACATCTTCGAAAGGATACTCATTTAGTCTTGTGATCAAAGACCGCTACGGAATACTAATGACGGGAGAAAATAGGGCTAATGTTCTTCAGCATTTTTATTTCCAATGAGCAAATTATCGAAGTTTTTACAAAAGTTTTTTTTTACGTAACTTTGCCTTCAGATGAGCCTTTTGTTGTGCAGTAGGGGGTGTTTTGGTAAGACTTTACTTAAAGTCTGTATGCGTAACGCATTATAGATACCTTCATAATGCATTATAATGCATTCATA
>JAODLC010000054.1:472731-489123 GCA_026781145.1 Hippopotamyrus pictus | reverse complement strand
ATCCATCCATCCATCCATTCATCCATCAGTCTAAGTATCTGTCTTTCTGTCTGTCTGTCTACCTATCTGACCATTTTTCTTTCTTTCTTACCCTGGTGCTTCATTGGTGATATGTCTTCTTATATCGTGACGTTGGGATGTTTGGGGGGTTTGGGCTACGTGGCCCCTTTATTGTGATCTTGTTCCGCCAGATGGTTCAATAAAGGTGTTTTAATCCGTAACCGTCTTTCTTTCTTTAGTTCTTTTTTTCTTTCTTTCTTTCTGTTTATTCCTTTATCTGTTATCCTGTTCGTTGTTTCGACGCCATCGTTTCAGCCTCTAAAAGGCCAACGTCCAGCTTCATAAACCGACTATTTCCCGCCCCATCCCCGTCTCACATGATTTGCCCGTTCACTCTGGCCACGTCCCACACCGCACACTCACGCGCCGTACCTCCAAGTATTCCCGAGGTGCCGTTAACGGGATGGAGACACTGCATTTCTCAGACAGCGTTTGGCGCGGACGTGATTCCGGAGTGCCACACAGCCGCTGTCACCTCCGCGCTCATCTGACGGACACAGAACTCAGAGGCTCGATTGAAGTATGCCAGCTAGCAGCAGTGTGGACGACGCGCGGCTAAATTTATAACCTGCTGTCCTTTGGAGAAACATCGCAGTGGCTGTCTGCACGCCTCAGGTGCCAGCTGTACTGTGATGGAGGCCGCTTGTTAGGGCATCATTCCGAAGAGTTTGTGCAGCCGTGTTTCCGTTTCTGTGCCCGCTGGTTATGTTAGGAATGCTTTAATACATCATATGGTATATGTTTGCTCAGTCTGACGGGTTTGGGATCAGATTTGATAACTCGGGATTCCCGAGGCCTGCTTTTGTACTTACACAGATGGCAGATTGTAAAGCTGTCTCAAGTGATGGACTGCAGTCATTTCATTTTGATTAATAACTCGTTGGGAGGGGTTGTGTCTGTAGCGAACTGCACTGCTGAATAGTTATAGTCGTTAAGCTATCGGTTGACGGGGTTAAATTCTGTTTTGATGCCCAGGGTTTGTTTTTCTGGAAACACGCTATCAATTACAAAAGGTGTGCATTGAAATAAAATATATATCCATTAGGGGAAGTTGCTTAAATTAGCTGTAGGAGGAGTGAAGATTTAAAACCCACAGTGGGTGGAATTATCAAGCGCTGTCAGCCACTGACTAGTTTAACCCTCGTTTCAGTGGATAAACCAACCGGTGACTGATAGATACACAGTAATCCTACCTACTCTGGATTTTGAAGCATTTGACTTTTTTCTCCAGTCGCTGACTTAAGCATTACGGGTGCCCGTCTTGATGTTGGCACTGTCATCAAGGTAAGGTATTCCTAGGCTTGGGCGATATTACGGTAATATGGTATACCTTGGTATTTCGGGTATGCCACGGTATTTAGAAACCTTGCCCCCCCGGGCCCGGCGAATTTATTCAATGAGTTTCTAAAATACTGGAATAGCGATGTTTTCAAAAATGCTGCCGAAATATCATATAACATGGTATAATATCCAGACAGCTGTACGGTATGAAAAATTAGATACCGCCGAAGCCTACAGTATGATTTTGACTGCATTACGTTCCCTCATAGAAGGTTCCGTTACCTTCCAGAACCACCATGCCAGTCAGAGCTGTCCAGCATCACCACACAGCAAGCCAGCAAGAAGCTGCTGGGTAGGTCCTCCAGTCTTCCACAAATGTGTTTCCATGATTAAAATGTAAAATATCGCTCAAAATAATTTTTCTAATACTCTCCCTATAGCGATTCTAATTCAGTCATTGAGTAGTAGATGTTCTAGATGTCCTGTCAGTGTCTGTGGAATTAGTTCTGTGTGTCACAAAGTAAATCAGAAATCTTAAATAATGTCTGTGGATAAAGCAAATGTGAAAATATGGCAGATTATTAAGACTTGGGAGCAATTCTGTGTGTCGAATTATGATTAAATCGTACCAAAAATGATTCCAATCCAGACACGAAGGATATTTTTAAACTTATGACAAGGATCGAGGCAGACTTCTGTTGCTCCGGGGTAGATTAGAAAGCATTCGTTAGGCTGCACTGGCAATAACTGCGATAGAATTAGGACATAGGGGAAGTGTTGCAGTGTTTAACAGCTGCTGAAGGTACGAGGTCTGTCGGCATGTTCCCTTCTGTTGCCAGAACTGTGGAGCACGCCTCACATCGTACCACGTGCCCAATTAAAGTCGGCCCGATCCGTGAATTGCCTTTAACGCAATCTGACAGTTCGTAGATTAGGGCTCAGTAAAAACGCTACCCACACAGTTCAGGGGAGAGCATCCAAGAGGAATTTAAAGTAGGCTCCACAGAACAGAATTAGGCTTAATTTAAGATGGAGAGCTGTGGAATCTCACATAAAACCAGAAGAGAAAATACTTTAGCTGCCAATGGTAATTTTATTACGCGGGTTTTAAAAACAGTACTACTTTCAGGGATAATGTATATGTATGTACATATGTCGCTCTTGCTGTTATTATTGAATTATATTGTAATCTTTTCATACCCCCACTGGTGTGATGCAAATACACTGCACTGATGTAGTCTGTATAGTATGCAGTGATAATACCGGGGTGTGAACTAACAAACATCTGGGTCACTTTGATAAATCTATTTATTGAGGTGTAAGGAATGACATGAGATCGCAATCACAATCAGCAGGAGTAAGATTATATTTAACATTTGACTCCTAAGTCCACCGTGTTATACAGTGGGGACACAAGACCTACTCTACCCAAAGCTGATTATAAGCCCACTCACTTAATTTAAAATGATATAAATAAAATATGCAGAAAATAGCATTATAGTTACATCGTATGTAATGTGGCTTAAAGAGGGGGGTTAAGTGTGGTAAGACCATAACAGTGGGATGTGACCTAACAAACGTCTGGGTCACTTTGGGATGATTTCTTAGGCTTTTGGTCATGAGTAGCTGGGACTCTTAGGCTTTTATAAGCAATCAGAGTCCGGGATCACGGCCCTGTTTCCTGTTTTTATTGCCGTCTGTCACCGAGCATACATTATTCCATCCATTATTGTACGGAAGGAACATGGGGAAAGGCAGTCTGGCGTGGGGGTGTTTAACGCTGCAGTGGCTGTCTTAGTACCTCAGTCAGGAGCACGTCAAGCACACCAGCGGGGCGGGGCGGGCGGCATGTTGACCGGACAGGGCTTCCGCAGAGTCCGGGAGAGTAGCCAAACCCGTGTTGTGGGGGCACGGGGGGGGGAACCTCCAACTGGTTACCCCGGTGCTGCTATACAGGAAGTCAGGAACGGGGAAAGTCACAGCCCCCGCCCCCCGCGGGAACGGGCAGCGCCCCCTGCCTGCAGCTCCAGGTGGCACCGCAGGCTGCCGTAGCGACTCCCTGCGAGCGACGGGCCGCGACGCGGTACTGAGGCGCCATGGCAACTAGGAACAAAAAAGAGGAAAAAATATGCAATCTGGAGGCAAGGCAGACACCCATGTACCTCCCTGGGGAAGCCCACGACAAAGCAGAGCACCCTGGCAAAATAGTGTAACACGTACACCTTCCCCGAAACGCGTAGCTGCCGACGCGAGAGGCGAAAGCACGGTCTCCACAGGCTGTATCCCACAGCCGAGTGTGTATCACTTCCCTGAGTCATCAGCCCCCTCCGCACGTACGTTCATTAGCATTTTCTTAATTGCTGACTTGATGCGGCTCTAGTTATTGCAGGCATGCATTGTTATCTTCTGTGTTTTTTTTTTTTTGATGGTGTGTGTGATTTCAGGGTTGTATATCCCTTCTTGCGATGAAGATGGGTATTTTAAGCCACATCAGTGCCATGGGAGCAGCGGTCAATGCTGGTGTGTGGATAGATATGGAAATGAATTAGCTAGGTCAAGGACAGCCGGGCCTGCAGACTGCGGTATGTGCATTAGACGACCTGTCGTTATGTAACAGGCATGTGCTAATGTTAACGTCCTGTTAGAAGTCGTTAATGCCCATGGTGATCTAGCTGTTTCGCTCTGCTAGATGCATAAATGCACAACTTTAAATTCATGCGTACGGCTATTAATATTTTAATTGTCTTTTTCATCTTTCCCGCTGTAGGCGTAGAGTTGGAGTCGTCCGGGGACCTCGGCAGCGGAGACCTGCGTGAATTCTCCGACGACGAGGACGACAAGGGCCGGGTCCTGAACGAGGAAGATGAGATGGTGGACGACGACGAGGATGAGGGTGACGACGAGGTCGACGATGAAGGATATGTGTCGTAGTCCCTGAAATCCACAGATGTGTTTCTGGTCAAATTGCACGCTTCTAGGTAATGTCCCCGACGAATTACTTACCAAACTAACAGAATGTGTATGATGTGAACTGATACAAATGACAAAAGGCGGAGATTTTTTTTTTTGGCTGTTCTTTTTTTGTCTTTGAGAATAAGGTTCCTATGTGTGCTTGGCCCTTTGTAGCAAGTTCAATAAGCCGGTGGTTAAATACAGGACGGCTGGATATCAGTGCAGTTCTGTTTTACTTAAATGAATTTCATTGCTTTGACCATAGCCAGCTGTGAAGCAGAGGGGCTACTTATGACACCATTATTGGCAGCACATTTTGCTGTTTCATTGTTTTTAGTTTTTTTAATAAATAGCCGTGGCTGTAAAACTGAAACACAGGTGGACAAATGAGAAAAATGCACTTTTTTGCTTGTTTGTGTAACGTCCAACAAGACCGTGTGCATGACTGCAATGTAAATACACAAAAATATGACACACATGCGCAAACGCGCAGACACACACACACACACACACACACACAAAAGTCAGTATTTCATTTCTAACAATATTTTAGTCAGATGGAACATTGACTTTCCTTGTGACAAAAAGAAGGTTGCCAATGAATCACGAGTATTTTCGAAATTCGTATAGTGATGAAATATTCAAAGGAATCGAGCTGTGAGAGAGTACAGAATAATCGAGAATTATCTATTTTTCTATCGTATTGTTTTAAGACTTTCACCGAAAGCTAACGTCTGCTCCACTTTCTATCGTACTGCAAATGTCCTTTTAACTTGCCACAGAAATGAATATTTTTACAATTTCAGTCCAAAGTATGTATACACGTGGCTTCTTCATAAGGACACTGAGAGCGGTGTTTTCCTGTAGAAAGTGCTGAGTGTCTATATAAACGAGAGCATTGAGGGGAGAGCATGTCCATCACCACATTATTGCATGCCCTGCAATCAATAGTGAAAAGCTAATTAATTTAGACCCTTATTCTGCTGTCCTTTTTATCTCGCTTTGATTCTGCGGGGCTCGAGGCTGGTTTTATCCAGGCCCACAAAGTTAACAATGAAAACCCCCTTTCATATGTGTATATGTAAACTGAAACATCATCCTCATCCCATTGAATGTTAGCTTTCTTTTCAATGTGGTCAAGCCTCATGTACCAAGTGTCATAATTCAAACTGATGTGGGTAGGTACATTGCAATGATGATGAGGGTCTGATCAATTAAATTAGAGATGGCAAAAAGATTGCTGGTGTAGGACTGAAGGTTGTGTGATATTGTTGTCGTTTATGCAATGTTTTCATCATAAAAAGTGGAAACAGACAAGAAAAGAATAATGCTGTTCAAATTGTCTTATTACATAGTGTCAAATGCTGTGGACTCCTTTGTACAGTAGAATCAGTAAGGATGATTATGTCCAATGTACAGTAGTAGTCAAAATAGTAAATGCAGACGAACCTGTTGCGGGTCAGTGTGTTTTTGTGAAACGAAAGGCACACAGGATACGTGATGATTTGACTGGCGAGATTGGTTTGGTGGCGAAATTAGCCTTCAGTACCATCAATACTGAGAGTAGCTATGTGGAAATGCAAAAGTTGCGTGTCGTAAAACCTGTCACACTGTCCTCTCCGACGTGATTTCAGATGACTTACAATAGAAAAATTGTTGAAAAGAAACGAAATGGCATGTTTTCACAGGGGGGAGGGTGTGTGCAGGAATTGGCACAGCTGTCGACACATATTTAATGGATTTAGAAGAACACTTTATGTGAAATAAATGGTTAAAAATATCAGCTGAAAAGGTAATATACTGTATAGCACTTCAGCATAAACCAGTGAGACAAGCGTGTTTAGTTCTATAAAGCCATTGTTTAACCATTTGCTTAAATTCCTAAAGGTTGTTTTCACAAATGCTTTTATTCCACAGTATGTTTCTTGATGCAGATCAGAAAATGGAAAATGTATATTGCCGCATTACTTATAAATGTATGTAATGACTTCATTTGGGTATCTTTTGAAATATAGCAAACGTACATATAAACGCATTTGTACATGTTTGTAGACTAACAATATGAGTTTACCTCTTTGTTCATTCTTCAGAGGCTAGAATGTGCCTTTTTATTATTGCAGTAGATAGAGATATAGAAGGTTAAGCATGCATTACGAGGCAAAAAACATAGAAAAACAGTAGACTAGAGGAGCACACAGTCCTTTGTAAAAGGGATTCAGATATTTACTGCTGCTGGATAAAGACATGTTTCCTTTTGTTTATACATTGTTTATAAAGTATGTATACATTGGTTAGGTAGCATAATGATACCCGTGCGTCTGTGTAATACTTTATTTTCTTTCTTATTGTCTTTCGTTTTTTTTTTTTATATAACCGAACATTACATAGTATTGAGTGAGTATATAACATGTTCTGTAACATGGGCTTTCACCTTCTCCATTCCTTCATCCATAATTAAACGATGGAAAAAAAGAACACCTTTTGTCGATTCAAATATAAATGTTGTTTTAGAGATAAAAATGCATTTTTACGGTGTATGTATGATTTGCCTAAATAAAAATTATATTGGTGAAA
The DNA here is from genome assembly GCA_026781145.1 of Hippopotamyrus pictus. Lineage (NCBI taxonomy): Eukaryota > Metazoa > Chordata > Actinopteri > Osteoglossiformes > Mormyridae > Hippopotamyrus > Hippopotamyrus pictus. Next base: position 482,256 of record JAODLC010000054.1, on the reverse strand, counting down.
TACTGTGATGTGTCCTAAATATTTAAATATGCTTTGTAGTTTATTAAAATTTAACAGTAAAATCCAAACAAAGTGACTAACAAACATGGGAATACTGTTATTTGTTTGTTGCTTGGTAGCTTTGTCTGGTTTTATCAGAGCAACTTTCATTGTTTGCACAGGCATAAAGACCCAGAGGGTTGGCTATGTCTATGCATTGTGTTGCGCCAGCTAACTTCAAGAATTTGGTTACCAGTAGGATTATATACGCGCGTGTGTGCATGTATGAAACTAATACACAATGTCATATATGTTATATATGACATATATATAATTGTATATATTGTATATTATTGTATATATAATATATATTATATATTCATATATATGAATATATATTCAGTCTTACAATGTTATTTTTCCTACCACAAGAATCACGACTTTATTTGTGTGTATGCTTCCTACGTTTTCTGTGTTTATGAAACGTTTGTTAGACATATACTGTTAAGCATGTTGTATTAAATGGAAATTTACAGTGCTTCATGGGAAACACTATTAAATGTAACATCCACAGGATATAATTAGACTATTACAGACGTTTGTTATTTAATTACAATGTAAATCTGGTTAACAAGCGTTGCTCAGTCTATTTCATTAATCCAAGTCAATTTATCATGAAAATATCTTCCAGAAATATAAGCAAGCAGTTTAATTTCTTGGTCTGATGAAGTGTGATTCATCTACGAATTTTCAGCTGAACACTGAACAAAGTATAAATAAAATTGGCGCAATCTAGTTTAATCAAGTAATTTGTGGAATTTATAAGGAAATACTATTATACTCAGAATATTATTTTATTTATAATGGAGTGAATCACGGCCATCACCTAATACCTAAGTCCAGTCATACTGAATAGTGACTGTAAAAGATATTCTTTACAGTTATACATCTGAGCACAAATTTAAATATTTCCCGTCAGAATCCCATCCTTGCCTGACTATTCTCTGATCCGTTGACTCGGTGGCACTTGGGACCAGGCGCTTTCCAGAAAGAGTCGCTCTTCTCACACTGGATGCATTGACCTTTTAGCCGGACCCTTTATCTTGCCGTCCGTTTGAAGTCGCCCGGCCAGGTAATCGAGGCCAACCTCTGTGATATCTGTGGCACTTAAGGTTTGAAAGTGCACTTACCCCCCAGTAAAGTAATTCTTACTTTTCCTTATGCGTATTGCTTTAGTCATTTATGAGAATGCATGGCTGGTCATGTCATCTATAATATGAAAATGTATTTTATAGTCTCCTAAGCCATTTATAAAGCGATATGTAGATGCCGTGCATGTGATATAATAAATGGGCTACCAACTATACATAACAATTTGAATAGATTACATATTAAACCATGGTACATCTATGTTTAAATTAATTATAAACGATAAAATGGAACGTTAACTAGTTTTGCAATACCTTAGTATTGTGGTTTCTTTGGTTCGGATGGAGCCTTAAACTGAGGTCCTAAAAGATCCCTGGGCATCTTTTGAAAGAGTAGGGGTGGTAGCCCGATGTCCTGGCTAAAATTGCCCACTGTGGCCCTATCAAATCTGGCTTCCTAATCATCCCCTATAATTAATTGGTGAATTCTCTCCTGCCCCTTCACCACCTTCGCTACCGTGTGAGTGTACTGGTGCAGAATGGCTAATGTTGCATCCGGATGGGTGCTATGCTGGTGATGGTTGAAGTGGCTCCCCATTGGTTCTGGGTCTCTTCAAAAGCGCTATATAAATGTAACATTCATACATTCATTCGGCTGCGCAAACAGCTTCATAGTCGCCTCAGAATCCCATGAAACTAAAAGCTAATATGTCCCCAAAAAAATTCTAGTAACTAGCCTGGAAGTAACCCAGTCTGAGGAAATGGTTTTGTAAATACACTCTGTTGAAAAAGCTCTTCCTGTGCATTAACCGACCCTGGAGCAAAGCTGGGCTTGATTTCATTCACAATACAATGTGCTTTGAATCCAAATGCTGAAAGCCAGCACCGTTACACAGCCATTCAATCATCGACCTTTAAGGGAAAAGTGCTGTTATGCCATGATAGGCAAATTACTGTAAACCTAAAGTTGTTATTGTTTAAGGAGCTTATCTTTATCAAAACAGTTTTATCGGTAAAGGTTCTTTGTGTGTGAATGAAAGGCATGTAGCCACATAAAATACTGTGTGAGCCCCCGCCCCTCCCACCGAAATTCATTTCTGGCTATAGATCTGATGAACTCTGCTTTACTTTAAGTGTATGTTTTTGTAGGTAAGCATCAGGTTAAACAGGACGTTTGAATTAAAGACCGAAAGGTCATATTTATATTAAAGTTACTGAATCCTTGCTTTAATCATTTCAATAAAGTAGATCAAGTCAACGTATGGAGAATACATGGCTATATTTTACAAAGGTAAAACCTTTCTAATGTGATCAGTAGGATCAGTAATGTGTCATTATTAAAGGCATCTTATATAAAATCATTCATACAAAGCTTGTGTGGTGTTTTGCCTGTCGACAATGTGTTAATTCACGCAGTTAATTTTGAATCAATTATTACATTTAATTAGCACAGTTTATCACTTGGCAGGTCTGATTATTATATATTTAGCAAACCGCTGTTAAATGTGAGAAAGGTTTAAAGACCAGGAGATCATGAGGCAAACATGTCAGAGAAGCGTAGAGGAAAATGAAAGGATGAAGGACACATTATATACCCCCCCCCCGCTAACTCCCCAGGTAGCCAGAGCTGGCTTTTAATGAGAATCAGGAAGGTCAGGGAGAGCCTTTGCACTTGGGTGCTATGTGGACTTTAGTCTTGGTTTCATGTAGAGCCTGGTTTTACATCCTTTCTGCGTGGAACACCTTCCTGTCGGGGTAGTAGCCTTGTATCATTTCTCTGCAGTAAAACCTTCAGAGACACGTCACATTCCTCATGGGGATACATGGCACAATGATTTTTTTTGTCTTTAATTTTTCTAACCTGATTCTACGCGACTGAAAATCAGGTGCTTTTTACAGATTCGAAACCGGCTGCTTTTGTTTTTTTCGCTGCCCGCAGCTCACAGAAATGTCAGCATGGATCCGTGCCGTATGTGGAATATTCATCGTAGCCCCCGAACACAAAGGCGAGGGTATTTCCAGTTTAATAGCATGCTGCATGGATTCAGTCCTGCACAGCTGCTCCTGCAAGGCGCCCACTTGCGACGTGGTTACCGCAGATGCGTTGGCTGGGCATGTCGGTATCGCAGCTGGGGCCCCGGACACAGACTGCAAACTGATGCCCACAACACAGATTACGTTCTGAGCACATTCACACCCGGTTATCCAATATGAAACAATTCCACTTGCGACTCTGGGGCCTTCTGCAAGACTTCTGGTGTGCGCATCATTCCCTCTGTGCCTACAGAATGTTCCCGTTGTTTCCTTTGAGGGTGATGTCATAGTATCTTTATGATGAGGCAACCAAGAAGCCTACAGCAACATTATAGGAGCTGCAGGAATTGTTAGCAGATACTGGTCACTCATTGCAGGTGACAATAATCTCCAATATTCTGCACATGGCTGGGCTAACGGGTAGGATAACAAAATAGAAGTTATTCCTCACAAAAAATTGGGAAATGCTTTACATTAACTGTACCTTTATAATGCCTTTATAAAGCATTCATAGAACATTCAGTGCACCTTCATAATGCATTCATAAAGCATTCATAGAACATTCAGTGCACCTTCCTCGAACATTCGTAAGCAGCATGTAAGCATACCTTAACATCTTAACATACCATAACATTAATAACAAACAATATATGATTGTAATGTAATGTTATCATATAATTTGTTATTAATGTATATCAGTTTTTAGGGTATGTTAGGATGTTACGGCTTACATGCTGCTTATGAATATTCTATCAATGCATAATGAAGGTACACTGAATGTTCTATGAATGCTTTATGAAGGTACACTGAATGTTCTATGAATGCTTTATGAAGGTACACTGAATGTTCCATGAATGCATTATGAAGGTACACTGAATGTTCTATGAATGCATTATGAAGGTACATTGAATGTTCTATGAATGCATTATGAAGGTACACTGAATGTTCTCCGATTATAAATGCATTCCGAAGATGCAGTTAATGTAAAGTGTTACCAAGAAATGTCTGGAGAAAAATGGTTTATGATGACACAAGGTTTGATCTTTTTGGCCTTAATTTTAAAGAAAAATGTTTGGTGCAAAGACGGCACAGCTGGTCATCCAGAGAATATCATGCCTGCCATTTGGCACCGAGGTGGCAACTCTAGTCAAGATAGATGGGATAACGACTGACTCCAAATATCAAGTTACGATGGCGAGGGAACCTCCTTCCCACTGTCAGAAGGTTGAAGATTCAGAGGGATTTCACCTTCCAACATGATGACACAAAGCACACATTCAAGTCAACTAAGGGTTGGCTTCAGAAAAACAAGATCCATCTTGGAATGGCTCTGCCAGGCAGCCAGACCTTAATCCCACAGAAAACCTCTGGCATGACCCAAAGCGGGCTGTGCCCTGGAAATCCACAGGCAATCTGATGGGGCTTGGATGTTTTTTTTCCGAGAATGAGTGGGATAAAATAGCAAAGTCCAGGTGTGCAAAATCGATAGAAATGTATTCACAATGATTTGCTGCTTTAGTAAATGCAAGGATGCTTTCACAAAGTGTTACTTGGGGGAGGGGGGGGGGGCGTTTACACACACAGTGTGGGGTTTTCAACTGAGGTTATTTGTCCTGCTAATTATTTAATTGCTTTTCTCTTGAATTTTGCTAATTGCACATCCCTTAATTTCTGCTTTTGCAAAACAGAAACCTGGAACTTCAATAAAGGCCTTTTGAATTTTTTATATCAACTGTAATATGTGGAATTTAACTTACAGTAAGAGGAATATCCATAGCTATAGGTACTATGTAAAGTGATCAAGTTTCTCCATGTCCTGCAAGCTGCTAAATAAAGTATACCAAAGCAGTTTATTGGGAGACACAGAAATCCCATGTTAGCCAATCAGTGGATCCCAGTTCCTAATGGTGGGCGGGATCAATACCCTCACCATGGCGACGGGGTGCAGTGTCTTGCAGACCAAAGGAAACCTGTCTCAGTGTGAAACAAACTGTGACATCAGTCGCAACAATCACATTTGTCGGTGAACAAAAGACATCATGCTGACCGTTTCACCGAATTCTGTCCTGTGTGTACCCCGCTTTGTGTCCTGTGTCTTCCTGTGCTTGACACAACCTTGCATTTCATGGAGAATAGATGGAGGAATGAATATTTCACTAAATCCAATCCCTAACAACAGAAACTAAGCTTGAGTGTACTGGGGATGGTCTGCAAGGCTGCACATCACTGGGAATTAATTACCCAAAAACTGAAGGAAAACCAAAAGATGAGCTTATTTCAATACAGAATAGGAGACCATGAAGAATGGATGTATTTTGCTGCAAGAGGCCTTATGGGTCATTCATCTAATGATCTACAGTAAATGCAAGATTCCTATATACTGCAAACGTTTAATCAAAAATGTCGGTCTAATTCAGTTCATTATGCTGGAATATGTACCCCTAACCTGCCAATCATCTCATCACCTATTGTCAGTGAGGTACCGGCTAAAAAAGAAATACAGGAAAAATTACACCATTTAAAGTAATTGAAGTTCCCTCCTTCATATTTATTATTCTTGCCATGCATGTGGGGTGGCCACAGTCTTCGCATGCATGTACTTTGGCTCCTTTCCCAGTTTTCAGTTTATAATTATATTAATTTGTGATATTTGTGACCGATCACTGCAAAGTGCAATAAATGCCTGGTACTGTAAGTTTGACTCCGTAGGATTTTGATTCTGAAGCAGGAACTACAGGATACAATTAATAGACGACATTCTTCACAGCAGTGCAGAGTCGCGGTTCAGGAGGCTCCCTTAACCACCGACGTATGATGCCATTATTGTCTCATTTAGAAAATTGTTCTTAAACACAAACTTGACAAAGCCGCATTGTCTCTGACACCTCAGAGGCTATTCAAACGTTGCATTGTTCACAACAGACAAATCTGACGAAATATTTAACAGGCAGTCTAAAGGCTACCCTTTTCCATAATGTGCACCATAACGTTTCACCAGAATAAATACCCATAATCCTTTGAGCCTTTCCAGCACTATCTATTGCTAACCTTTACCACTTGCAGAGTCACGCACGTTTGGTAATTCAATGAAAAAGCTCAAAATGTCTATATTTAGCGTAGGTTTTTAGTCTTGAGCGTCACACTTCAGTTTTTATGTTTTTAATATGAGCCACATCGGCCTTTATGAAGACTTATCTGCCGCTGTGGTCCCATCTTTACTCGCTCTCTCTCTCTCTGTCACTTACCTGCTCGGTGATGATGTGAATCGCATTCCTGCAGCTTGGGGGGGGGGGGGTCTCCTGAACCCTGCGGTCTGTGTGAAAGGCTGGCCAATAACTTCCCCCTAACAAAAAAATAAAAATACTGAGTGACAGAAAGAGCTCGGGTTGAATGTTTTTTTTCCCTCTCCTCTCCTTTGCCTCATTGTTCTTCAAACAGAATGAATTCAGCTGTTAAACATTTCTGCATCTTCGGAATATGTAACAATGTAGCCTTTTTGTTGGTGTTACTTCGTTTCCCCATGGGGTCCAGGTCAAACAATTCCCGAGAGGTACAGGCTTAAAAGTTTAAGGGAAAATGCCTTCGGATCACGATGTTTACTTTCAGTGGACTTTCTTTTAGGTTGCGTATCTTTTACTCCCCCATTTCAGCTGAATGGTTGAAAATTGTATTAATAAGGCTGTTGCTTTGATTTTTTTAACATTTTTATCACAAAAATCTGGTTCTTCTGTTGCATCAGTATGGTTGTTCATTTTGACTAGATTTAAAGGCTACATTATGGCATACAGGAGCATGCTTTTATTATAGGATTTAGCACCATGGCACAGAGATAGTCAGCGTACTAATACCATTAGGGTAGTGGGTTTGATTCCCAAACCTGGCTCTGCATGGTGGAGTCTCCTATTCTCCCTGTATTTGTGTAGTTTTCCTCTTGCAGTGCAAAAGCATGCAATTATGTAAATTAGTGTCTTTTAAATTTCCTGTGATACGTAAAAGTGTGTGAATGTCCTGTGATTGCGCTTCATTGACGGTGTCCCTTGCTTTGTACCCTGTGATTCCTGGGAGAGGCTCCAGATCGAACACTGCACTGGTGATTGAATATTAATAAGAGTATCTTCATAGATCCTAACCCATTTTATAATGAACAAGTGGCAAGTTTTAATGGAATCTGATTTACTCGCATTAAAAATCAGTTTCCTGGTATGCAAATAAATCTGCAGGTGTTCAGTAATTTTCAACAGACATTTCGCTTCAACTCACTAGTGATCAAATGATAAGAGCCAAAAATCATGCTAGATAATTCGTTATTAATCTATCCCTGTAACATTATTGATGATTAAAACCATTTAAATTAAAAGTATATACATTCACACTGTTAAACCATATCAATAGGGCCTTATTCATACTAATAATACCATTTTTTTAAAATAATATTTAAGGAATACATGCATTGCATTTCTTTTTCATATTTTATAATGGTGTCACAGCCACACTGAGCTGATATTAATCATATTAATGAACCCAAAACAAATTTCCATACTGCAACTGTTTTTTTCTCTTTTTTTTCCTAATGCAAAATAGCGAGACTCTCATTTTTTTTATTACCGCACGTCCTCAAAGCATGCAACTCATACGCAATAACAAGAATACTATATACCCTGAGGCACATCTAGACCCAGAAACTAATGAAGAGCGCGCTGAAATTAACGCTGGGCTTTAGTGTTTAAACTTCACTGCAGACCGCATGCGTCAGACAAACACACATTAACTTGCAGGCTTTCTGATGGCTCGAGGTGCAGCATTTGCTTAATTTTGAGAGAGCGACCCTGATATAAGTGACAAGAATGGAGACAAGGGGAATAAAATGCCTGGTGTTTAATTTTAGACTTACTAGGATGACAAAATCCTTCTTTGTGGTTTAGACGTCCATATGTTCCCGAGGTTTAAAGTAGTTTAGCCCAGATTTGCTCAGATTCAGTGGATTAAAGTAGATATTTGAAAGGTATAATCTAAGAGGATTTTGCCCGTCAACGTGTCGTTACTTTCTAAGTTTGATGAATGAGGATGTTCTCTTTTTTCTGTGATGCATGAAATAATCACATAACTGTCTGAGTGAGGCGTGTAGTAATGAAAGAATTCATTAGATTAAAAGGGACATTACTGTGATTTAGCACATATTTGTTAAGATATATTTTAATGTGCTGTTTTGTGGTCTATTTTTTTTATTTTTTATTTTTAAATCTCTCATGCAATATTGGACATTTTTAATTACATTTCTCTATCCAAAGCTTTTCATAATCAGTTAAGAATAACAAAATAATTAGCATTCGGTGTAATAATTGTATTAAATAATGAAACCAAAATATGTCTCACTGGTGATATTGTATATAGACTGATTTGCATAATTCAGGGGGAGAATGATACAAAAATCAAATTTCTGAACATTAAATTACCTGATTAAGTAATTAACTACATAGTAGATAAACAATATTTAATTAGATGTTATCCATTATGATGACTAACAACATATAATTCAAAGCAGGACACTTGTAGAGCAGATATTGTGAGTCGTTGCAGGTTAAGGGTGTTTTTTCTGTGGAACACATTTTCAGTAAGGGAACATCTCCCATTTCAGTAAGGGAACATCTCCCATTTCAGTAAGGAAACATCTCCCATTTCAGCACTGGCTCATTCTTAGCCAACCTGTCTCTATGAAGAGGGAGTGAGACACTCAGGGGAGGGAGAGTCATGTGACCAGTGCCTTCTATGCAAATCAGTCCCTCCCCACCCTTGTTGCTGCTAATGTTTTGTTTTGTCTCAGTCCACAGAAAACGACGCTACAGTTTAGACACCAATACCCATGTTTACATGCAGTATCTTGAGTCCATATTCCACCATCCATCCATCCATCCATCCATCCATTTTCTGTACCCAATTTTCCTATGCAGGGTCAATGGTGTCTTGGAAGCTATGGGTTTGCGCACACTATTCATGCCCATAGACAATTTGGCAACTCCAATTCACCTGTTTTTGCACTGGGGGGTGAGGACTGGAGAACTCAGGGGAAATCCCATGATGACACAGAGAGCCTCACTTCATTGGCCTCGGGTTCCAGAAAGCTTCTTGCTGTCTTTCCTTGCACCTGAGCCAAGGTTTGTTCTTCATAACTCCTGGGCCGAGGTTTGTTCTTCATAACTCCTGGGCCGAGGTTTGTTCTTAATAACTCCTGAGCCGAGGTTTGTTCTTCATAACTCCTGGTCCGAGGTTTGTTCTTCATAACTCCTGGGCCGAGGTTTGTTCTTCATAACTCCTGGGCCGAGGTTTGTTCTTCATAACTCCTGGGCCGAGGTTTGTTCTTCATAAC
>JAODLC010000054.1:455075-472631 GCA_026781145.1 Hippopotamyrus pictus | reverse complement strand
TCCTGGGCTGAGGTTGGCCTTCCAAGCTGCAGTTCTTCTGAGGGCTGTTATGAAGGGTCCATTTTGAACCCCGAAGCTTTAATCTCCGCACACTCCGAAGTAATGAAATCCCCCCCCCGCTTGCAGCCATAAATAAGGTCAAATATACTTGAAGTGAACGATAAGGAAATTCGGCCCTGTGTCAGGAGTCTCTCACTTTGACAGAGCTGGTAAAGGTTATGCCTGAGAAATCCATTCTTTATTGTCTTTATTTCTGTAACAAGTTCCATTCAATGGGCCACCCATCATAAAACTATCTACACTATCAAAATCTGCACTTCTGAGATATTTCAGAAGATTGGTTTCAACGGGGATGTTCCACATACGGGACTTCATGCATAGCTGGAGAAATTGTCCGATTTAAGGTAGTCCAAACTACTGTACATGTATTGTAAGTGAACGAAGATAAAGACTGTTTTGGCCAGACTACCTTAAATCTGACGCGATCTGGCTTAGCAAGAAATCCTGTTTTGTGGAACACCCCCCTGGTTTGCTAACAATATCCTAACTGTGCACTAAGGATAAGATGTGCAATATTCTAAATGTGCAATATTATAACTGTGCAACATGTCTAATTTGATTAATTTCAGCCATCACACTCAGTCATCATACTCATCATAACAGTTCTGGCTTTTGACTCTATGCCCTCATGACTTACTCATCTAGGGCTCCCAAACCTATATCAGTTTTTACAATGAAACTGTTCATGAAGAAACATGAATATTCCTCAGCTCAATACAAACCTTGTCTCAGATAAAAGAAGTATTGCTTTGCTTTTGAGCTTCCCAACTAACCGTCTGCAGAAAGTCAAGATATTTGCTCATTATATGATTTAGGACTCAGATGGGCCCTCTTTTATAACTTCTAAGGAAGATGCTCCACCTGAGATGTTACAGTAAATCCAGGGTGAGGAGCCTGATCCATGAAGAGCCGGTGTCGGTGCGGGTTTTTGGCATGACCTCTCAATCAGCCAATAAAAAGGAGTGGTTCTCAGCTCCAGTCCTGGGGACCCACTGTTATTGGCTGATTGAGAGGTCATCCCAAAAACCCGCACCCACACCGGCTCTCCATGGAACAGGTTCTCCACTCCTACAGTAAATTATCTTCCTATACTACATTTACCTGTTTAGCAGATAGTCTTAACTAACACCACCAAGACTACTACTCTATACTCATCTATGTTCATCCAAATTCTGTAACTGTAACCATCACCTGTAATTCTTAACCATATCACTAGAAGTACAGGTCATGCGGCACCATCAATGCTGGCTGAGATCTCATCTATCTACGTAAATGGGAAAATTACTTTGTAAACGGTACACTACTTTGAAAATGAAAGCTCAGGCCAAACAACGGGATAATAACTAATGATCCTCGTCGACCTACAGATCTCCTGAAGACACAATCGCTTTGGTCCTACCATCCTTTGCTTTCGCCATGCGCGTAACTTCTATTGAACCTGCGTCCTGAGATGAAGTGGAAGAAGAACCATGTCTACCAGGAGGGTGTGGATTTCGCTTTGTTTCATTTGAAAACCTCAACCTTTCAATCGAGAGAGAGAGAGAGAGCAGCTGTTTGGGGGGCGAAGAAGGGAGAGAGCTATGATGCTGGGGAAGATGATAAGGTGTGTGTCTGGCACACATCTTTCTAGCTTGGGCTTCAGAAAGCCACGGGGGCGTCGTTTAATCCGAAAGCCGTGCGTGTCAACTGGAACAACCCAAACAGATCCGGTCTAAATCACACCACAAGGATCCATAGTAACTTCGAATTAACCCGGAGTTAAATCACTCAGAAGACAGCTGAGCATCTACAGACACATCAAAAAATATTCCAGGCTATGAATATGTCTGTACCGGCCTGTGATGGTTTCTCTAATTATAGCAACGTAGCTTTTACTGTACCGGCTAATTATAGCAGTATGATATATGGAAACAATGGCATTAAATGAAGGAGCGGTTATTTAAAAACTGATATTACGATACAGAATAGCATGCCCCATTTAAGAACACACTCTGAACTGTTGTTGTCAGAGTAATGCTGCTAGTTTATAGCGCTGAATATTTTATATGAGTTCTTTGGTTTATGTAGGTTTCGGGGGGGGGGGGGTGTCCAGCAGCACAGCATTCTGGGACTGTAGATGTCAGCCTACTGGTTGCAAACAATATGTAAACTGCCAGCCTTTAGCTAATACAAGCCAACTTTTTTCATCAAAGATAAGTGCAAGTGTAGCACTTTGAGAGTTTATTTTTTCCTGGTTTAGATTAATATTTTAAAACTCTATGATGGATTTTGTATAATAAAAGGAACACACAGGCATATGCAAAATCAGTGAATCTATCTCTGAAAACAGTCTGATTAGTCATTTTTAGCACTGCTGTGTTACTCCCGTTAATCATAGCTATTAACATTGCAAAGGTATTTCCTTAGTCACTGCTAAACCCAATGTCGTCTTTTTAATTGACTATGCCCTCTCGTATATTATCATGTTCTGTGTTGTTTACCGACCCTGTTCCTCAGGCTAACAGGATGAGTCAATATGAGTCAATATGAGTCATATTAACAGTTTATCATTTTAAGTGGAATTCAGCTTATATGCCTCATGCTAGTTAATGTGTGACCCATTCAACTGATATTGAGTCTCTGCTGTAATTCTGTGTTTTGAGCAGTGAAGCCATCAGTGACGGACAGACAACTTATTTATGATTATAAGTGGCAGTGAGTGGGGAGAGAGAGTGAAAGCCATTGACTTCTTGAATTATATCCTTGGTGTCAAGATCAGAGTCATTAGCAAACCAAGTCTCAGCGTGTTCATTTCTGGCTATTTACAGAACATTAAGAATCATTAGTTCTTCTTGCACGAGATCTTTACACGAATACACAGAGGGCGATACACATTAGTGAAGTAATACATCCATCGTGTTTTATTTCGCAGAGCACGGTCCCGAGAGTCCAGTTTTGACTTTGATTACATGGTACAGGTAGTACCAGTTAGAAGAACAAGCAGTGGCCATTTGTGATCTATTTCTGGACACTTACCTCAGGATGTGTTTAGAAGGATAATCGAATGAAACAACAGGGTGCAAAAGTGCAGAATTACGCTGCGGCGTGAACATATGCCCTGACCATTAGCAGAGCGGCATGGCTTCGAGCTTTTAGTGGCGGTAGGAGCGAGGGGGGAAATGGTGCTTTTGGTTCTGGGGTGACAGTTTAAACGCAGCAAATGGAGGTTCTTTGGGTGTGCTGCACCTGAGAGGCGGCAAAAGACAGAGCAGGGGTATGTACAGGGGTGGGGTCACGAGGGGACTAACTCAAGCTGATTGGCCCCCCAGAGTGACCCCTCCCCTGTCACTCAACAATTCAAATCATATCATTGGCTAATATTAAGGTTGGCTCTTCTCTTTGAATTATGGCCCCTCTTATGCTGCCCACCTTAAAAAAAAAAAAAAAAGGATTGCGGTGGGTTTCTTTAGAACTCACACACGCAGTGCATTATGGTATGTGCTTGAGCGGCTCTGTGGATAGACAGTGCGATGGGTAGAAATACGTCATCTGAACCTGCAGCAGGTGCACAGAGGCATCGGCGGTGTAGCTGTCCGTGGTGCTGAATCGCTGGCAGCGACCGGCAGCTCACACACATGTCTGTCATTGCCAGGTACAACCGCATACCGCGGTTCGCTTTAGTTTGTCCTTTCGTTCCTTTCGTTGATTTAAAAAAAAAAAAACAGTTGCCGTGCATGCCGTAAATGCAAAAAAAGAAATGGAGAAACAGGGGATAAGTAATTTGGTAAGACTACTTAAAGCTGTCACCTACAATGCATTATAAATACCTTCATGATACATCCCAATGGTCAGTATAAATTTTAATAAAGCATTGCAGCACCTTCTATTGACAGTCATATGGCATTACAGTGTTGATTATAATACTTCATAAGCTTCAATGAAGCTTTCATCTATAATGCACTATAGGTACCTTCATAATGCATTATAATGGTCATTATAAGAATTAATCCAGTATTGCAGCATCTTCAATTGACAGTCACAGGGCATTATAGTGTTGATTATAATACTTCATAATGCATTATAATGGTAGGTATAAGAACTAAGGATACTTTGTACTGCATTATGAAGGTATCTATACGACATTATAGATGAGAGCTCCATAAGGTATTCATAATGCATAATAAACATGGCTATAATGTGTTATACCTTTTTATAAATATTTATTTCCATGTTTATAATGCTTTATGAATGCATTCATAAATTGTTAAGGCATGGCATTCATAGAAAGTGTTGCCAGTATTTTTAATTACGTTTATATTGCAGTATTGTTCGTGTGTTGTCGATGGAACAAATCTGCGCATGGTACAGTAAACTGATTACTGTAATTTACAAACTGAATTTGCAACAATTAACGCTCTAATGTTATGGAGCGAACAGAAACAGAGCTGGGGATCTTTCTTCATCTAGCTGTACTGAGTTTCTATGTGCAGTTCTTGCTAATATTTATTGATGGAAACCTCTCCACGCTCGCAACCAGCCGGGTCAAAAGTAGCTAAATGCTAACTAAATATTAGTTAATTTGCTCCATAAATCTGCATCTATAGCAGCATTGGTGATAGTTTGTTCGTCAAGTACCTAATTTATCTGTGAAACGGGGCCATATCGTATCCATTGGGAGGCGCAGCGATTCAACTCCATCAATTGCAGCGACTGGAATTTCAATTCTAAATCCCGGGGTGTTTTGCTCCAGATCGGGCTAGACCTTCGAAGGGTGGGTCCTTCCATCACGTCCCGTGCTCTTAGCTGGAGCTGTGCCCGTTTAGCTTGGACACACAAAGCCTTGCATCAGCATATTTCATTTTTTTTCTCCTTAACGATCTCGATAAATCAATGTAAATGTGCCGCTGAAGATTCCCATAGTGCTTAGCCTTGTTTCGCCGCTAACTATTATGCGAGAACCTGAGAGGAACAAAATTGCCTCTCACTCGATACTGATTTTTGGGCTGGTGTATTCCACAAAAATAGCATTTTCTTAATTTAATTTATTTTAAAAGACCAAAGTTTTTTTTTTCAACTTGCAGACATTAAAAGTCAAGCTTCATACGATGACGACATTGAATTAAAGAATATTTATAGCAGTACGATTTCTAGCTAGCCACTTTGACCTGAAATGTCAATCAGAAGCATTTTATTCCGGTCTTTATTCCGTGCATGTTTCTTCATTTTAACATCACCATGCAGGGTTATGCTTTAAATTACTTTTTAAATTCTCCCATACAGATAAATGTGGCCACACTGAAGCAAGACCTCGGTTTTTATTGGAAGTCCAGCATGAATTTCAGCTAATGCAAAAGTCATTACATTTCAATACAACCTTCATCCGCTTTGTATTTCATTTGGAAAGATACCAGCCTTATAATTAATAATGAGCAACCATTTTAATGCATGTATAAATCTTCAGGCCTGTCTGTATTCCGAAATTGTAAACATTGTAACAGCTTAGAAACATTTTTATAGATTCAAAATATCGGTTAAAGATTTAAATACTTCGTTTAGTTGGTCTGGTAATATGTTAGTTTAATATTCTTCCAGTGTAACACAATAGTGACAGAACTATTATAAAAGAAGGCAGTTTGAATATGTATGTTATGAAAGATCTGGTGTTCCCCAAGTGTGGAAAATGAAAGAGTAACATGACTTGAGATTGTATTCAGCTAGACCATGAGATCCTTTCTTCTTGTGACAGTAGTAGTAAAATTACTACGCTCTATATTCTACTATATACTTCTGTTAGCTGCTGTTGCACTTGGTCTTGATAGCTCATTCATGATAGTCACTATTGGAATATGTCCAGTGATCTGTTGTATTAGCTTAGCCAGATGTTCAAATGTCTCCATCCATCAGGCTTTCCTAACTGCGTATCCGTTGCCCATTTCAGAAAACTGAGGACACTGGGTGGGCAACATTTTGGACAAAACTTTCCCGCTGTGTAAATGGATTACATTTGTAGCTGTGAGCAGCTTCGAAAAAAATGCTCACGCTAACTAAATATTGCAATCTAAAAAGCCACTCAAAACATTGCGCCAAAGTATGCTAGCCCCTCAGGCTATTTAAAGATGTGGATTGAGGTGTCTGTCCTGAAACGGGTAAATTACGTTGAACGCAGATGAAAATGGAAACATCTCACTGGAGAGCTGGACCCATGATTGAAAGGTTTCAGGGGTACTTCACTCCTGGAGCATAAGGGAATGTATTGAGGTCTTCTTGAAAATAGCCCACCAATGCAATAAACACACTATGTGGCCATTGACATGAATGGACAGCGAATTCCATTTGCTAATGCATAGAAGTATAGAGTCGCCATTGCTACTGTATAATGGAAACAAATAAATCTTGAATAATGCAGATATTAGCCATTTAGCTCCCTGATATGCCCGTACCCCAGGCTCTGTGTGCCCAGGTGTCCAACAGATACTCCAGTTTCCTCCCTAAGCCCATAAAACGTGAACTTTATGTGAACTGGAATCTCTAAAATGCTTATAGTCTGTGAGCACCAGTGAGTGTGACATGTGACGGAGTAGCACCCCATCATGGCTGCCCCCTGCCTCGTGCCCTGTGCATCATGGGATAAGCTCCAGACTCACCATGACCCCGTACTGGAGAAATGGCTATAGAAGATGAATGGGTGGATATTTTTGTGGACACAGTAGCTATAGTAGACTATAGTATATGGACAAGCTTCCTTTTATACTTCCTGGGCTGTAATTCTATAAGTTGAATCTGTGCCTAGAATGACATACTTTTTATTATTTTTAATACACATTTTTTACCTAATGCCACATTAATCCTGTAATTCTAAGTAATACTGCCAGCTATGCAATGTTAACTTCTGCAAAATAATGTGAACGTCCATTCGTTAACCTCACAATAAATTTTGGTGAAAGTAAACTTAAGTTTCCGGAAGCTGGAGTTATAAAGGCTGTAGATTCCGCCGTCAGAACCTTTTTTGCCAATGCCTAAAGACCTAGCTTTCTGGCACAAGCACATTCGTAAATCGCCATGCCGCCCTTGTAAGGCAGAAAAGTTAAGAGACCGCAGGGTCGAGGGCTTAAATCTAAATTCCTATCCTTGATCGTTTTAGTTAATGATGAAGGGAAAGAAGCTGGAGTTCAGCAGTGCAAGAGACTTCAGGGTGTAAATTACACAGCATTAAAAAAAATGCGTAAAACTTCTTGCCGCAAAGCCTTTCATTCATCGCTGCTGCTGCAGATCCAGCTTGTTCCTCAGTGAGGATGATTTACTGCAAGTTGTCTATAAGGTTGGTTCCTTAATTGGTTCCCTTCTATAGCCCTAATTTATTCCACATGGCTGCAAGTTTGTGTCCATATTTATTTCACAGAGGGGACGTGGGTTGTTTTTTGATTAGTTTTAATGACATTTCTTAACATATATAACATGAAAGTATATGTTCGAAATGGATGAAAAACGTATTTTTATACCAGCCTTGTGTTTAGTATTTTAGTAATCGTTTCAGAATATAAAACAACAGAAATGCTAAAATATTTTTGTGTCAATCAAATTTGTTTGTTTTTTTCACTTTTGTACAGACGACCTCAAGAAACATTATTTTCCACTGCAGGATATCAAAGACCACTTTTTTGTCTTAAATATTTTTTGTTTTTAATCAAAAATGGATTCAGCAAAGTGAAGGAAGCGTACTTCAGTCAATAACTTAGAACCACTTAGTGTTTCTGATCCCCAAGTCAATAAAACCTTCTAATGAGCCAGATGTCTTAAAAAAAAGAGAAGCAGCAGCTTGAGAGAGGTGGATTGATTGACTCGGATGCATTTGCTGCGACAGCGTTTAGCTTTAACGGCGGATGCAAGCTGCAAGCACCTCTTCCGAAGGGCTCAGCGAGAATTTGCACATTCTCAAGGCGCTCAACGGCGTATTGTGTATGGAGGTATGTATTTACTGGGGCACTCTCTGTATACAAACTGAAATGAAGATACGTGATGTTTTCCCTGAGAGTGGCAGTAAGCCAAATCATTTGTATAGCATACTGAAAGCGGGATAATCAGCATGCAGCTGAAGCTTCCGCTTCTGCCTTATGGATCACGGAGAAATGAATTGCTGCAAACAGACAATAGCGTGACGCACCTGAAACTGTTTTCATGCTGTCACCAAACATACCATTAGCTAAGCGAGCATTAGACTTCAGGGTGTGTCTTCTCCCCCTACTGTTCACATGAGAGCCCTGATATGGTTAGTAGGCTTTCCTTTAAATAACCGAAACAGCTAAGGCTTAGTTCAGCCAGTGGTGTGCAGCCCTGGTCACTGACTTACACTTGATCAGAAGGTGACAAAATCAGCATGGTACTTAACCCACAATGCTTCAGTAAAAAGCTTTTCGAAATATGAAACAAAACTACATACTATGTCATTTGTACCAGGAAAGTGCGGCATGAAAAAATAATAAATACGGCAAACGAAGTAGCTCGCGCTGGCTAGGGACGTATTGTTATGTATGTGTCAGTTTGTGTGATGTACGGCTTGAGATAGGATAATATGTATAACTATAAATAACTCTGCAGTCGGTTGTCCCAATGCGTTTAGTTCTTGCTGCCGGATTTCCCCTCACGCCAGACGGTCTGCGTTCTGAGGTGACTTTTACCTAAGCCCCACCTCACCCCCCCCCCCGCAAGCTTGTCAATAACATCTCGTGCAATCCGACCCCCTCTGGCATCGGCGGCCTCTGAAGTCATCAATCCTGGTCTAATCCCGGCCCAAAGGAAATCTATTTGTTTTGCGCTCACATCCACCGTGGCTCATTTGTTGCGCATACGATCTGAAACCTCTTCCCTCCCCTTCTCCATTAGACCGGGAGCTGGCACTGAATGACTGCAGGAGAGACCTTCCTGTGTACAGTGGGCTTTACAGCGGTCTCACCTCCTAAGGAATGGAGAGGGGAAACCCCTCGTGAGAGGGTAAAGCAGTTTAGCTACCCCGCAGGAGAAAGTGCTAAGGAGTTACCTACTGATGTAGCCCAAACCTTTACTGCAGTATACTGGGGCACTTGAACTCTGGAGAAACCCAGAAGCCTCCACTATGAAGGGGCCTGAAAACGGGGCCACTGGACAACAATTTTTACCATCGCCAACCTTCCCACCCCCCCTCGGTTGACAGCTTTCGCCGTTGCTACCCCCAACCCTCCCAGTCAACAACTACCCTAAAAAAATAGGAGGGGGGGGCCACTATTACCTCAAATACCCCAGGGGTCCATGGTCATGTTAATGTGCCTCTGGCAGTGCAGGAAATCGCTGGACAAAAAAAAAAAAAATAAAGAATACAAAATAAAATAATTGAAAAATAAAACAGCCAGCCAAAGATGTGACCGTGTGAGGGTTCGCACGAGCCAGGAACGCCTGCGTGCGATGTGTGCACAAGGTCGATTTTTGTTCAGCGAGAACACAAAGCGCAGAAAGATCAGACGTCCGGCTACCCAGGGCCGCAGCCCTAAGCGGCCAGCAGAGTAAATAATGTCGGAATAATGATGTTCCTCCAGGCTCCATAGCTACACGGCCATTTTTTGTTACTCGCTTTTGTGCAATTTATAACCACTGTATATTTACCACATTAGACATAAATTGCGTTCCCGGCGATGTCCTGCTTCTGCCTACTCATGGCTGACACTCGCCAATAAATTTACCGCGTATTTAACGGCCTCTAACATCTTATGGGTAATCACAGCATATGAGCACTGTAAGTCACTCTGATCAATGGCGTACACCAAATTAAATAATAAATAAAGTCGGGGGAGGAATACACTTTTATTGCGTTGGTTGGCCGGAAGAACGGGACAAAGCAGAGCATGTCAGTTGAGCCAGAATTTTACCAGGGCTTCTGTCAGGCCGAACAGCAAACCAGCATAATCTTAATTCAATCTATTGCGTATTATTTCTAGCATTAAAAGTCCCGTTTTAAAAACACTAAACAACACATTCTTTCATCAGTATCAGACACTACTGGGCTGTAGTGTGCCTAGCTCTTGCATATTAAATAATCAGGCAGAGACTTTACTATTTTTTCACTTCCGTTGAAAAGCCAGTTGAAATTTTTGCACTGAGACGAGACAGTCGGCCTTTTAAAAACCAATGCAGGAGACCTTGTACAGCATAGCACAGCCAGGAAATGTCACCATGATGCTCTTACTGAGCTACTTGTCTAATCAGGTGCTGATAATATGAGTAAAAGAGTATCAATCAAATGCTGACCATCCTCTAATATTATCCTCGATTAAAAGCTATTGAAAATGGCTATAATAATGTTTCACTGCTCGGTTCCTCATATGCACGTCTTTCCAGGAAATCTCTGTGAAAGTTGCTACTTTCTAGAAATTCCATTTATAGCAGTCGATTTTTTACATTCATCGGTCTTAAGTTTCAGTGGTTCAGGAGTACCTTGACGTGCCATGTATACCTCTCTGCCAGCAAATTAATCCAGGTTTGCTCGAGAGTAAATGGAAAGCCCCTGTAATTGATTGCACTTGAATGAATCAGTTTAATCTCCTTCATGCAGTACCCGTGCTGATTGCCCAAATCAAAGAGCAGTGTATGTAATCCTGATATTTTCTTAACGCCTATATTTTGTGGGCATTTTATGATTACATAGCGCGTATATTTAAAATCATTTTTTAACAGTCAGCCTGTAATCATATTAGCGTTTGTATAGTCTGACGAGAATATCATTCTTCAGAAAGAACTGCAGCTGAAATCTGAATGGTGGCAGGAAGGCTATATGGTTGTTGGAGCTGTGTGGAATGGAGAACTGCGGCTCGCTTGTGGCAGGTGCCTTAGCGACATCTAGTGGCGACACGCGAAAGAGCACCACACTGCCATTTTGTTCTTTTGAACTAGGATTTGCAGGAGGAAGCTGTCGATCTCGTGTGTTAAATATATCAGGGTCACAA
The DNA here is from genome assembly GCA_026781145.1 of Hippopotamyrus pictus. Classification (NCBI taxonomy): domain Eukaryota; kingdom Metazoa; phylum Chordata; class Actinopteri; order Osteoglossiformes; family Mormyridae; genus Hippopotamyrus; species Hippopotamyrus pictus. Next base: position 461,622 of record JAODLC010000054.1, on the reverse strand, counting down.
ACACCTGGGCGGCACACATTTGCATAATTAGTACGGCCTGTGCTGAAATGTTCTCGACATGCATATGTTCACTGTCCTTTACCCAAGTGCATAGAAAACAGATACAGAAACATGATGAGCAAATCACAGTGTCTCTAGGTCAACGTTTGTACATTTAATATCTACAGTACGTCTGATGACCAGTCATAGAAGGGACTGGTACTTTCCGTCATGTAGCAGTCTTGCATCTAGCTACATTTATTTTTTTTTTTAATTATGTAGGATATGTGTATTATTTCATATAGCTTCATTTTTTTTTTAACAGAACGAGGCAGCGAAATCACCTTATGAGTCAGAAGACGGGGCCTGATGGCGGCCAATCAGGAGGAGCCGTCCGTCATGCGGGGCTAATCACAGCTCCCCGGGCAGCTTCGGCCCTCCCCGCGGAGGCAGCGCCGGCCCCCGGGGGCTCTCCGTTTCTGCTGATTGCCACTGACAATGTCATCCACCCCCCTACAGAGTGCAGAGTCACTCTTCCTACGAAGGTTCATGGCTTCAGTCTAGATTATTCCCACTGCACTTTAATAAAAATGAAAAACAATTTATCCTGTATTCAGCACTTTAGTTGCTACACTTCCATTTTTAAGGAATTAAAATAAACATTCGCATCCTCGTATTTCACACTAATGTTAGTAATATCATGGGTCGTTTGTGAATTACCTACTGTCCTTACAAAAAAGACTTACTTGCTTTTTAGGAGAGATTTATCAATCTCGGTTTTATTAAAACGTACGCCGGTGGTTTTAAGTTGTGGCCCGCAAATATAGGAGGACAGAGGGGTCACGGAACAGAAGAAACACACAGTGCATTCGAGAAGCAGACATTAGCTACTGATGCGTCAGGAAAGAAAACATGCGTTCAGGATATCTGCACAGGTGTAAACAAAGTCAGGTGATTTCAGCAAGAGTCATGTGACTTTAGAGCGCTATTTTGGGAAGGACTGATATACAACTGGAAGCACCCAACAACGTGAAAACAACATGAGAGACCCGCACGTTTACCTTTTTCCACCTGACCCTTTTAATGACTGTAGAAGCCACCGTCATCGGGCTACAAACATTTGAGAAAATTAACATAAACTACTGAGAATTCGGTTAAAGTGGATCTTGGCACACACTGTAACAATGAGACTTTTGACCATACCGCAAGTCCATCTCCCATTCTTCTGACAACACATATAATGCATAGACAGCAGACGCTTTTACTATGGCTCAGGTACGGCCCATTTCACATAACACACACAGTTCTTTGTCGAAATACCACTTTGTGTCACAATATACATTAGACGAGGTTCCCCAGAGAGCTGGGACGTGTATCAGCACATTTTTGTTCATTTTTACAATAAAACGTTCAAGTTCTTTAAACTTATCAAATAAAATAATAATAATAAAAAAACAACAACAAACGTTATCTACAGAGACATGTGCAAGAATATACATTTGGTACTAAGGCAATAGTTGTAATTCCACAGGACCAACGCTGTGAAGCTGTATTGTTATTCTCGATGTTCAGCCAGATGCTGTTCCACATTCACACGACGGGTTGTTGGCTCATTGAATTTCAGAAGTCCTGTATACAATTTATAGCACCATTATAGTTCCCTTCTGCCTGTCCTCCTCTTCCGCGTGTATTCCGAACCGCAGAGGCGGTATCCGGTCAAAGGCCTGAATGACGTCTTCTCCGTCGTTTACCATTATTATCAGCGTAGATTTAAAAAAAATAATAAAAAATAACACAAAGAAACAAACAAAAAAACAAAAAAAACGAAATCCCTTGTTTGGTCAAAAACCAGGACCGTTGAATGCAGCCGTGTAAGGGAGAACCAGGTCTGCTGACGTGGAGTCTGATCCGAATTCATCCGTCGTCGTCGAGAAAACGCATTCATCTGCTTTGAACTAAATCAACACGGCATGAATTAGCCATACCGGGAGCCTGTGGTGAATTTCCTTTATGATGTGCTATAAGTGCGCAACAAGAGCACAGTACTGCGGTAGCAGAACAACACAAAGTGGACGCAGATGGAAAATACAATATGCACGGCTCCACATTATGTTTTTCTTCCCCTAAACTTTTTTTTTGATGGACATGTGCCGCAGCTGATAGCAAAAGAAGCAGCGAAGCTTCTTCACTATCCATCCTCATGCATGAACTCATAATATCATTTAAGACAACAACAACAAACAAAAAAACCCAATAATCATCAAGACAGTTTTAAGATGTAAAATGCTGATTTAGCTAACAAGTCTGTGGGCATCGAAGGCATTTGGAATTGATCACAAAGTGTGCGCTCTTTATGGGACCTTCTGGCTTCACACCTGAAGTACATTTTGGCTTGTAGCATCTGTGAAGATTAAAGTTGTCATCAGACGGAATCTCCGGACGCCGTTTTCATTGGCCGACGTTCTTCGGTTTCTCGACGTGCCCAGTGGCGTTTAAGCATGGCAGAGGTATGCAGTAGCAGGAATATCCTGCTGCAGTCTTGATCCACGTCACTCTACGAGGGTCTTTAATTCAAAATACTAAAGCTGAAGAACGGACGCGCAGTTATCCAGCCAACGATTAACATGGACACGTTGTCGGGTTTTTCATGTTAGAATGCGTGCCGGAGCAAAATACTTTAGATCAAGGCAAGAAATTTTACAAATACCGCACAAAAAAATAAAGGCCCTTTTCCACTTTATTTTTATATGCTCATAAATGTAACGCTTCTTCTGCCGCGGTTGCGTGTCGCATCAGCTGAGTCAGATTCATCATATCGATATGACAGCCTGGTGCAGATAGGGTACCGCAAGGCGCTCAGTCAAGTCACATGACCCTTTCCCAGCGTCCTTCGCGGCGTAGCATGGACGTCACTACTTGACGTCTGTCAATCACCTCTAGTCTCTCCTATGAAGGATACAACAGTTTTATTTTGGTTTATCGTCAACTGCCTTCTCCTCCCCCACCAGCAGAGGGGGCGTTTCATTCAGCCTAGAAAAAAAACTTGGGGTGTTTTGAGGTTCTTGGATGTTTTTTGTTTTTAATTGTTATTTTTTGGTATGCAGGGCTTCCTGGAACTTGGTGCTGGTGTATCGTATATGGAAGCCCTTCTTGCTAATGGTGTCATCACTATGGAAAAGCAGCAGCATGGTGTCACCAGCAGAATAGATCTCCTCTCGGGGCTGGAAGCGGAATAGGAAGAAGACGACAGTAACTTTTGGGCCCCCTTAATGTAGTGACCATTTGTGACCAAAAGGGGGCGCCACACAAATATGTGGTTTTAGTGGTGGTAAACACCAACACTGCTTACCCCTGATCCACAGAAGCGGCCCAGCCTCTGGGCCGAGCTGTCGTGACCGTCGAACAGCTCGATGTAATCATAGCCACACTCCGCTTCCTCCTCGACCTCGAACGTGGTGAAGGTCAGCTCGATGCTGTAGCCCTTCTCAGTCGTTATCCTCCACTCGCAGTCCATGTGTCCTGGGTAGTTGTTATCCCCGAACTGAGAGTGGGAGTACAGGTTCTTCTGCCTGGGCTCCGCCCTCAGTCTTCCACCGCACTCTATGGGACCGGCAACGTGGTCACATGACCAAACAAGAACCAGGCCCCGAATTCTGCCACGCTGTATTAATGCAGATGGTTTTATATAAAACAACTTTCTGTATATGGCTCACAAATATTGCTTATATTGTCCCTATATGTTTGTGCTGCTGTTCAAAAATGTCTACACATAACCTTGCTTTCTGCAGCCTATGTGATAGTGGTGCTTGCTGCCTGTTATGCTTCATAAATACCGCTGCTCAGTTTTCAGACAAAGAACAATAGACAACAATGCTTATGGAAAAAAATTATAATTATATGTGCGTTTATAACAATTCTCTCTGCATCCTGTCTGTGCCTTATGCTACGGACTACCTCATGCATATTTTGCACAGAATGTATATTCATAATTTATCTATAATTTATTTACACTTTATTGTATTTATTGTGCTTGTATATACAGCTCTTGAATACATTGAGCCCACTCTATATATATATATTTTTTTATTTGCATTTATAAATCCTGGTTTAATCCCGATTCTGCTGGCAGAGGCTACACTGTGTGTCAGGCTGCTTCCAGGCTCAAAGTTTCTGAGACAGCAGTACACGAGAATAAGGTGAAGCAGGAGACAGTGATGATGACCAAAAACCAGCCTGGCAGAGGGCTGAAGCGACTTTCTAATCGGAGGACGACCTTAAGTGACCTTCAGAAGGAATGGGAAACATTAAGTGCAGGTGTGAAGTGCACTGCTAGGACAGTTTGTATCAGGCTCCTAGAAGCAGGACTGAAGTCCCATAAAGCAAGGAAGAAGCCCTTCTATATCTTACACAGCTGCATACCTATACATTGAGAAATATGGGAAACTTAAAATGTTTCCATGGTCTCTTAATTTTCTCAGAGCTGTATTTTATTTGCACCTGGTCAGATGCTAACTGCATCACATTGGCTCTGTACCAGAACTTGGCACAATAGCAATAAAGCTGAATCTAATGTAATCTAAGTGAACATATTCTACGATATACAGCAGGGTTCTTCAAATCTGGACCTCAATTCCAAATCCAGGCCGTGTTTTCAGTTCTCCCAGGTAGTTAGTTTAATAATTACTGACTCTGATTGGTCAGAGGCTTCACACCTGACTGACAGGTAAAGGAAGGCTGGAAAACCAGCAGGGCTCGGACCTTGAGGACCGGGATTTGAATAACCCTGTTATACAGTATTAAAGCAGGTTTCTACTCTTATTTAGCTGCATTTTTTCTAATGAGATGAAAATTAGTTAAAAATCGATAATAATGTTAAATACTAAAGAGTGATTTGCTGAATGTAATGTCTGCCTAAATAGAAAAAAGCTGATTAACGTTGTCATTATTCCTAAATTGAATTAACAACGGCAAAACCACTAGATGGCACTAGAATATTTAAGCGTTCTTGGGAAATTTACTAGCTAAAACAATGGGACAGATGAAAACGACCTTACTGTAATGTGAATTGCAGAGGTAGAGCCAGAGGTGAAGGGGAATAACGATAGGTGGACAGGGGCATTGTGGGAAGTGCGGTAAGTGCAGGGGCCACCCTCGCACCCGTGGCAAGGCTGACCTGTGGAATGAGTGGCTTGGAAGCCAAGCCTCTGCACGGAGGCATCTGAGATGAACCTGAGGTACATCCTACTGCCTGTGGAGATCAGGGGCTCCGGGAGTTTACTGCCGCACAGGCGCCCGAGGATGGCTGCCTTGTCGCTGTCGCCGTCAAAGGCCTCCAGGTGGTCGTAGGCGCACTCCTGGTGCTGCTCAATCTCGAACTCGCTGAAGGACTGGAAGAGGGGGAGACGGAGGGCCTTCAGCGTTTCCGCCTGGTCTGAGTTCACTCGTCGACTGTGTGGACAGCATTATCTTACAATGGTTCTTTGAATCTAACGGAAATAACAAATTAAACAGGGAGGGGGGAGTGGAATTTACTCAGAAGCCCTGGGGGATCTACAGATTTCATTTGCTGTGTGTTTGTCTGCCTCTCTAAGGCAGAAGAGAGGCTTTCGTGTGGCTTCATTGATTTCCAAATCTTCGGTTAAACTAGATCTAAATAAAAAACTCTGATTACAGGTTAGGTGTATGTATAAAAATAATTTGCCTGAGATTAAATAAAATACAGTTTAAAGTTTTTAAAAGTAGCTGTGCCACTTTCAGACATGTAATCCTTGTAAAACAAAGATTCAAAGCTTTATACAATAATGTATTTGTTTTTATTTTGTTTGGTTACTTATGGTTAAGGTTATGACTGGGTAGGGGTTACGGTCGTCGTGTTGGGATTAGAGTTTTCCCCATAGAAATGAATGGCGAGTCTCCACAAAGATATAATTACAAACCTCTGTGTGTGTGTGTGTGTGTGTGTGTGTGTGTGTGTGTGTGTGTGTGTGTGTGTTATATTTATATTACATTGTGGGGACCATTGTGTGTGTGATGAACAATCTTACAGTTACAGTTTGAAATCACTTCTGGTCTTTATTTGTTTTTCTGTAGGTCTTAGCATCCTACACATTATCACCATCATATTTAGGTGGTAGATAATAATCAGGCCCGGAGGGGAGCCACTTCTGAATGTGCATGACTGGGCTGTACACAGATGGCAACTGTGTAGGAAGGATTTGATGTTTATCTTCATTCAACTGTACACCAGCCATCGACAGCTTGGCGAGTCTGTTTCACTTTGGCAACTAAACTAAAGACATGCATGCTCCTCACACGTAGTGCAGGGCGGGGGCTCGAACCCCAGGCCCTGAGGAGTGAGGCGACAGTGTTAACCGCTGCAGCACCGCGCCACTCCCCTCTCTGGCCTTTGCAGAGAAACATGTACAGGCTCTGGGAGGATTACCCCCCCCCCCCCCCGCTGTCATCGTCAAGCGCGGGGGATACTCTCTCCTAAGCAGCTAACCCTGTGCAGGTTCAGGCTGGGGCAGATTTAAATGTGCCCTGCCATCTGTTTGCCCCCCCCCCCCAC
>JAODLC010000054.1:442830-454975 GCA_026781145.1 Hippopotamyrus pictus | reverse complement strand
CTGCCATCTGTTTGCCCCCCCCCCCCACCCCAGTCTTCAGAGCAACTTTTTGAAGCACCTTCCCATTTTCAGACAGCCATGCTATGCATAACCCCCCCCGCCAAAGATATTACGAGGTCATACGTGGATTCATTTCAGACAGACTGCAGCTTCCTGGGTCTTCTGTGCGAACGGCAGAGGCCATTTCTAGACTGGGGGGTGGAGGGGGGGGGGGTGCTGTTTTCACTTTTTCACATGGCTCTGTTACAGTATATCTAGCTGGTGAAAAAGCAATCTCACCACATCCCCCATTCCAGATCTGAAGACCCAGAACGGTTTGCAAAGACTTTGTTTAGGTTTTCCAAGGAGGTTCGTGCTTCCGAGCTAAAATCCTTGGAATTAAATTCCCAGTCTATGTGGGACGGAGGAAGGTGCAATTCGGTGATGAGATCCTAGAAAACAGAGCCCCCCCGTCGCGCAAATAACAGAGCCCCCCCCATCGCGACAGCAAAGCTACTCTAATCTCGCCAAAGCAGCACTAGACACCGACAGCTGTCCTTGAAGGGCAGCCTATATAAACCCGAAAGATTAAAAAAGCACATGTATGAAAAAGCAGGAACTGACCGTTTAAGAGAGCGCACTCGCGACAAAATACGACAAAACGATTCATCCGGTAACAGCCATTATCTGTTTTGTCTTTTGCGAGAACTGTCTTGCCGTCTTTGTGTTTCATGATCTTATTAGGATTTACTGTGCATTGAGCCTTTTAATCAGACTACAGCTAGCTGCTTATATTGTGACATATCACTCTGAAGGGAAAATGTGCTGGCAGAAATGGCAAATTACAGTCATTTTGTGGAAATTGTGTTCAAATAGTTTGTGCAAAAACTGTCATTTGTTAAATGATTTTTGCTAAAACATTGTTACACTGAGCAACCTGGTCCTTGGGTACACACAGACAGTCCACATTTATGCTCCCTCTCAGCTCCCTGTCAGACAGTCCACATTTATGCTCCCTCTCAGCTCGCTGTCACACAGTCCACATTTTTGCTCCCAGGGAGCAAAATCATGGACTGGCTGGGGGTCCCCAAGGACCGGATTTGCTAAACACTGATGTAAGAGTATATAGCATATGGAGTCCTAGCCTGTCTTGTATGTCATCTGATAGATCCATCCATCCATCCATCCATCCATCCATCTTCTAACTGGTTATCCTAATCAGGGTCACAAGTGGGGGGAGCAGGGTCACTGGATACTTCCCCAGACAGAACAACTTCCAAGGCATGGGTACACCCTGGATGGCACGCCAGTTAATTTTAATAAAACAAACATAAATAAAATGTATTAAATCCAGGCCCTGCAATGTCAGGACTGCTATATGAGTACTTCTACCCTGTCTTCCGTTGGTATATTCCAGATCAGATATATATCGCACACACACACCCCTATATTTTTGGTATTGCCCGCAGCGGTGTCTGTCCCACTGCCAAGCAGGAGACTCTGTCCTCTCCCAGTGAGTCCAGGAAGATTTGTCCAGATTTGCAGTCCCTTTTGTGACGGCTGAAAGGGGAATGCGGGATGTTTCGGGGGGGGGTGGGTGGTTAAGGGGTACTCACGATCTTGACACGGTGGCCGGGGGTGGAGGTGATGTCCCAGATGCACTCCTTGCGACTGGGGTACTTGTCAGGCCAGTTAGGGCTGCTGATGGTCCCACTGGGGCTGTGGATTTTGTGCTCGCACTCCGCTGAAACCACAAGATAAAGCAACCGAGTTCGGACACACAAATACAGAAACTAGGCCACGTCCCGGACCTCACGCCTCATCTGCTCTGACGGATAAGCGCTGCGGTTTAATGGCGAACTGTAAAGTCATATTTCACCAAATTACCTTCCCGCGCACAGGTCATTATCCCGTCATTCAGGTGAATTTCTCAAAGATATTATCCTCGTTTTTTTTTTTCTGCTCACGGCAGAAAAATCTGACGCGCAGCTGAAATTCATAAAAAGATAAGGATGGATTTCATCCCGTGGAATACTGCTGAGTGAAACATTAAAATCTACAGAAAGTAAACATAACCAAAGCAATTATATGGAACTGATACCAAAATACAACAAAATATGTACTAAGATGCTATTATTATGTCATTATATTATTATAGACAGCATGCTACTATCAAATTGCATTTCCTGAAAAAGTGTACTGTATGGAACTATTAATATTTGTTCTACCATCTTACTGTAACAGATGTCATAAATAGACTTTCAAGCAATATATGAGTAAAGTGAATGTATTTACCACACTGAGCATGTTCAGCCACTACCCAGCCAATCAGCTTACTGCTCCTTGCTAACTAGCATTGCTTAGCATACAACAAACATAAAACAAAGATCACGTACTTCCTTAATAAGGGATGCTTGCAATTCATAATCCACAAATACTGTCAGTTTTGAAACATTTGTGGCCATATATAAACACATAATAATAATAATAATAATTGATAATTGATACTTTATTAATCCCCGTGGGGAAATTCTTTTCATGGTTTTCATAACCATTTCATGTCCAGAAGCTACAAATCCAGACCAAGGTTTTGTTTTTACCAGCCAGCTGAGTACTCTGTGACTGTGACTCTTTATGCTCAACTGGTTGGTAGAAACAAAACCTTGGTCTGGATTTTTTTTTCTGAACCTGACATGCCCAACACTGCATATCACGTAACCCTGGTTACGAAGTAAACACAAGACGTGAGACTGTCGTTGCATGTTCTTCAAATAGTTTTGAAAAATCATCATTATTTTGTAAATGTTTGCTTTCTTTGTCAAGGATAAGTCAAAGAAGTATGCTTAAATTGAGATATTATTAAATGCCTAAATTATTATACATAATATTTTCCATTCACTGAACTGTAAAGATTTACAACAGAATTCATGTTTATGACAAATTGGTAAAGTACATCTAGTGAACAACCCTTCACCTCATACTGGATAAGAGCTTGGGAGAAACACGGACAGATGGATGCAAGCATTTCAATTCTGGCACCAGCACAATAACTCAGCATCAGCTGGTAGCCAGCATACCTTAGCAGAAGTATGAACAACATTCATGCAACAGATCTCTCAGTAAAATATTGATGCTGGCAAGTGGCATGGTCTTTCCTTCGTCTACGTTTCCCGGACGAGCGAATCGACTGCCAGACGTATTTTAACCTACTGTGTTCCAGTTGGCCAGAGCTTTTCAAGGAAGAGCATCAATTGGTGACTAAAACCTCAACTCACTCCCTGTTGTTACTTCTGAAACCTTCTAAGGGTCTTAAACTAGCGACAAATCCAAAGAATGTTTGGCATCCTAGTTCCCTCCATACACCCTCTGTAATTATTACTTGTTGTTTGCCTCCCAAAAACAGCCCAACAATACTTTTTTTTTTATCAGTGAAGAGAACAGTGTAGGTGGCAAAAAACAGGGTATATTTTGGTTAACTAAAAAAGGTAATGTACAAGTTTGTCAAATAGCATTAAGTCCACATTTCTGGGGTAAGACTTTCATTTTGAAATTCAAACTTTTTCCCACTCTTTTGCATGTCTATCATCATTCATTAAGTCTGAATGGCTGGGGTTAGACTTTTATTTTGAAATCCTTACTTTTTCCCGCTCTCTCGCTTGTCTGTGAAGTAGCATTGCATCCAAATGGCTGGGGCAAGACTTTAATTTTGGAATTCTTGCTTTTCTCCTACCCTTTTGTAGTCTGCCAAATGGCATAAAGCACGTCAGGGACAAGACTTTTATTTTCTACGTGTGTCCATTTTTTTTCCCACCCTCTTGCCGGAAGTTCATACAAGTGCGAAGGGTGAATGTGTTTCAGATTATCTCATTGATCACAACGTAAAGCAGCCAGACAGGTTAAACGGGAGACGAGCGACCGAAGTCGCACGAGCTGCCAAGGAGGAGCTGCGATTGTTGACGTGTGCTTTAATGACAAGCTGATAGGTTTGTTCTCCCTTAATTAGCCCCCTAATCAGACAGTCTCGATCTCCCTCTGGCAGTAAAATGCACCAGCTATTAAAGTAAGAGTAGGAAGTCAATTTAATTTGCTGGAGAGAACATTAATGTGCAAGCATCAGATATTTTAGGTATCTCCTAAGCCACTGTTATTGTTGTTTATAATCATCTAGCCGTATAGTTTTTAACAGTAAATGATTTGTTTATTGTTTACTTCTACATACGTTCGACTCAATTTCTAAACAGTTCAAAAAACATTGTGACACCCACACGTGCCACTTTAGCACTCTTAACTCCTTTGACTTCCTATCCTATACGGTGAGAAATTTCCATCTGACTTAATAGCCTTGATAATTCTACCATTCCTGATGCTGAAGGTCGACAGGAACAGTTTCTTTTGCCTATAATGCGGCAGATGTGGCACAGTTCTCTGTGGGTCCTTCTTATCTGGAAGGCTATTGGCTGTTTTGTTCCGCACCTGCAAATGATTCATACAGTTCCACTGTTCAAAGACGTAGCGTGGCACTGAAAACTCAGCATCAAAGCAGATGTAAAAGCCCGCCTGCCGAGGTCCTGTGCCATGGGGCTAACCCCTATCTGAGTAGTAAACAGTGCAGTACAGCATTGGGAGTCTGAATTATGTTTTCTTTGGAATCCATCTGCATAAGTATGCTTTTGTATGGCCGCAGAATGCCAGATATTATGTTAAAGTCTACCTTCGCACACTAAAACCCATTGTGTCCCCAATATGACACCTTGCCTCAAACGTGCAGATGTAACAGAACAATGTGAAATTATATCCTGCTGAATCTACATCAGCAGATCTCACTTTCTCCAAGGCGACGGTGAGACCCTGTTGATTCCATTAACTCCGAAAGGTCCAGTGAACCAGATATTCTGAACGCTTCGAATGTTGAAAAACGTATCAGCCTCCATGCGATGGAGTTCCCCCTTCGGCAGACCACTGACAGACATCCTTTTGTTGTCCTGGAGACTGATACAAATGACTTCCATCTGTCATCGACACAGAATCACATCTGGGTGTGACGTATAAACCTTGAGAATCATACGTTATGTATGCTTTGCGAGAAATTCCACGCCCAGAAAGACTAGTCATTGGTATGTGAAAGACTGTAAAAAAAACAGTTCTGTAACTGAACCAGCATACATCACTGGAGTGCTGGTATTTGCTTCTTTGTCTAAAAGAGGGAAGCGACAGAGACAACAGAATCGTACTGAGACCACAGGACAGCTGCTTTGAAGCCTCAGGAAAGGCCAGATGTTTCAAATCAAACTCATTCTGCAGTGACAGCAGGGAGCTAAAGTAGTTTCTGGTACGTCTCTCCTGGTCATCTGAGAAACCATCTCAAAATCAGAATAAAAACACATTACTGTAATTTAGAGTCTTTTGAGTTTTATGCAATTTCGGCTCATTTTCTGCTAACGTTGAATCTCGACTGTATTATGCGTGACTGTATTTGTGCTAAAATTACTTCCTGTTTATTCCTGGCTGTGGTATAATGGATGTAGGTCCTGCAGCAAACAGACGTTTATCTGCTATTATCTTGAATCCCCATCCCCATCCCCCAGATACATACCTTCTTTGCAGTCGTGTTTGTTTTCGTGCAGCACGAACCCATTGCGGCACTGGCACACGTAGCTTCCGACGGTGTTGACGCACTCGTGCTGACAGCCGCCGTTGTCCTTGGTGCACTCGTCCTTGTCTGCGGGGATTGTGGGAGACGAGTGTCAATGGCTCCGCCACGGTGAAGAGCAGAGTAGGATTGGAACATGTGCTTACGGGAAAAAGAGCTTATCGGTGAATTCAACGCACTCGCACTCAACTCAATAAACCCTCTCCTGCAATAGTCTTGAAACATTAAATAATAACTGGATATATCAGTATATGTTGGTTTAGTCATATGATTTAATGATAACAGAAACCTCCTAGAATGAAGTATCATGTAAAAAAAACAGCATGAATGCTTTAACGGAATAAAAGGCTATTATTATGATATTGGGGGCTAGCTATTATTATTATTATTATTATTATTATTATTATTATTATTATTATTATTAGCAAGATGGGACAAATTATAAATCAATTACTTGTGTATTCAGTGATCAACGTGGATAAATTCTTACTAAAGCGCAAAAAATCAGCAAATGTATTATAAACAAATCAATGTAACACATTAAGCAGAACCCACTGAACACAGAACCCACTGAACACAGAACCCACTGAAAGATAGCATGTAGAGTCAAGAATACTGAGTCTTTCAGTGAGTCTTTCACTCTGTTAAAAGGAGTGAGAGTTAACTGGGGAAGGTCGGTGTGGGAGAACCACTGAACCCCCCAAGAAGGAAGACGGCTGGACATACAGTAAGCAGGTCTAGTGCGTCCGCTTCTTGGGTGCCCCTAGTATGTTAGTTGTTGTGCCTGTTACACATCAGCATACATTTGGAGTTTAAAAAGGGTGTTTCGCATAATTGTAGCCATCATCGCAGTGGAACCTGGGGGCCTAAAGCTACTCCTGAGGGCTTTTTCACAGCGCGAAAGATAGCTGACTTTTTGGCTGAATCCTGCAGCGACTGCAAAACCTCTCGGTAACTCTGTAGTTCTTGACGAACTTGCACTACTCTTTTGCTTACTGCATTTCTCCTGTGAATACTGTATACAGTACACATTGTGTCCTAATGCCTCCGCAGCTGTATAAACAAGTATTGCACATCCAGCACTTTTCTCTTGACCCGGCGAAGCTGAAGCCAGCTGAAATGTTTATTCATAGGCCTGGGGATCAGCAGCACGTGCTGACAGGACTGGGTTCGAGCCGGGCGGCCCTCGGCCAACAAAGTGGCGTCCCTTGGATGTCCTGAGTGAAGATGACGCTGAGTCAGTATGACCCTTTTCCCATGGAGGCCACGAAGGAGCTATTACAGAGGGTGTTGCGTAAGTCTGTGGATTAGAACTCGGAGCCTATGCTCAGAAGGTTGCTGGTTCCAGTCCCTTGTCTGGCAGAATTATTTCACGTTTGCTTCCTTGAGTATATCCCTTAGTCCCAAATTCCTCCAGGCATCCTTCTCCCATGATCCTCACTTGTATGTCACTTTAGACAAACGTGACTTTTAAATATAATTTCATCACATTGATGTTTCTGGACAGTGTGTTCAAACTGGCCGTCCCCTTATTAGAGGCGAACAGTAAAAGCTTCATCCTTCTAAAAGCCTGTCTGACAGCGAATGAATCCATTTGCTCCAATCCAGACACTGACAATCCCTGATGCTCATCGTTCCTTCTCTGACTCTGCCAGTATATTATTGGATTAGTACCTTCTCTACACCTGACAAGTATAAATATCCCAGGTGGGACAATGCCGGTGGACACAAGCAATATTGAACTCAGGTGTGCCTCTTCGGGTAATTAACTGAGTAAAATCCCATCATGCACAGGGGAATGTATAAAAATATCCAACCATGTTTGGTCAGCATGGCTAGAATAAGGATCTTTGCGACTGAGAAGGAGGTTGTTATAGTTGCACAGCTCTGTTGTGCTGCGGGGCATATTTTCCTGGGAAGAGTTTGGTCTACTCAACCCCGTAGAGGGACGAGTAAATGCCAACAAGCAAAGCTGGTCTCTTTCCCAATTATTTGGAAATCAGTTTTAGAAGAAGAGTCTCTGTGACTGAGGAAGGGGTCCTTGATGGGGTACAGATCTTCCACACTGTCGGGTGCATGTTCCTGGCCTGGTTTAGTTCTACTCTGTCCTTTGTGGGAAAGATAGATGCCAAGAAACATAAAGCTGTTCCAAGTGATGGCGAAATGTTTAATCCTGATCGAGTGGGATCTTCCACTCTCACTCAAAGTTCCCATCCACTGGGGAACAGGGATCAATGAATGATCTGAAAAGCATACGCGGAATTTTTATAGAAAAGATAGATTGCCCCCCTGGAAAATAGGGTAGCTCTTTATATGAGGGTAGCACTTTACTGTATATGTAGTAGTACTTAATGTATTAATTAACCAAAAACTGTGTTATTTACATACATGATCACCATTAATTCCTTCATCATTAATCAATCATGACGGTTCATGTACTTCATGCAGTTACTATGCATCTGTTCATGATTTGTACTTAAGTAGTAACTGAGTTACTAAGTTACTTGTACCCCCTAAGTAAAGTGCTACCAAAAATACTTCTAGTGAAGTTCAGGGCCTTGATTAAGTGCACTAGTAGTTTTCAGTGGCTGACCTCCCTATTAAAGCCCTTTCTATTGGTGCCTGCCTCTATTTGGTAGCTACCTGTACAAAGCTACATTTGCGTTCTACCACTGTTAATCGCAGATGTCATGTCAAGTCAATATCGTAACAAATTCAAGTTTCACGTTTCATTAACATTAAATTAAATGGTTAGTTACGTTAACATAATTAAATCAGATGTAATTATATTTAATATGTTATACAGTACTGGGAAGAAAAAGATGTTTCAAATCGCAATGTTACTGAACGAAAACGCTAAGCTGCTAGAGCAGGTCTAGCCGTTTGCCGCGCGCCATTTTGCCGGTCATTAAATGTTCCGGTAAAAAGAGGCAAGCGACAGTTTCTGCCATCGCGACCTGCCGCGATGTTAATGACCAACAAATGCATCCTCGCTGGAAAAGTGATCCATTTGTTGCAGGCAGGAAAAAGAATCCATCTTCCCCAGGTGCGAATGGATTCTTTTCGGTCCGTCGACAGGGAAGATCCATTACCAGTGGCAGTTACTTGATTTGGGGCCCAGTGGGGAGCGTGCTCGTACCTCTGACAGCCTCAGAGACAGCCGGTTTCTCCGTTTTACGCACCAGACCAGAGAGGGCAAAGCGTGTCACGTCCTTGCATGACCGAAAAACAAAAATTCTCTCTTTGCAGGAAGCATCCTTGTCTGTGGGAGAGAAGTGTGCCAGCGTGGGCACCAGCCGTGAATCCTGTGTCGACACGCACACGTCAAACACGGGTGCGAATCCCAAGTAATCACATACAAGACATAAACTGTGCGACCACTGTTGAGCCAATGGGTAAAGCTCTACTAAAAATGTCAGCAAACAGCATTTCTGCATCACAGATACGCTGCCATTCTGTCAGCAACCTCTCAAAAAAAACAAAAAAACAATGCAGAGGCCTCCACAGCAGGGGGAGTAAGAGAGCGTCGCCCCATTTCCACTTAGCTTTCCGTGGTTCGCCTCAGCCTCGCCCCCTATGACTGAACAAGCAGAGGATGGTCTTCCTGGGCTACAGAATTCAAGTCCAATCAAAATGGCAAAAAAAAACTTGTGATTCATATGTGATTCATAAATTCCATTCATCACGTCCTGCATGGATAGCAGGTTCCATTCAGACCCCATTAAGGCTGAGAGGCTTTTATTCTGAAATTACGTCATTGCTCATATTAACTAAAAATATTTTACAGAACGCTTCACTAAGGTCCTCTGGAAAAAAGCTTCACCTGAATCTTCATTATTAGAGAGCTATGAACCTGCAGTCTGCACCCATGGTGAACGTTATCTCCGGCAAGCACCTGCTCTTTCATCCACCCTTAAAGGTGCTTCAGAGACATTTTGGACATCGTGTCCATACCTACAGCAGCACGTCAGTCACACACACACACACACACACACACACAGTAATGTATTCATATCTTTTTGGGGACCGCTTATTCATTTCTATGGGAAAAATGCTAACGCTAATTATGACAACCTTAACCCCCCCCCAGGAAACTGGTCCCCATAAGGGAAAACAGGTATTCATCACGTTTTGAGGACATTGTGTCCCCATACGGTAAGGTATACCTGGTATACCTGCACACTCTCTCTCTCTCATTCACACACACACACACACACACACACATACAGTCATCCTCCTAGAGCATAAACTGAACAGTTTCACAAAACTTTGTACGACCAACTTGTCAAAAACATATAAATGGCTTGATATTTGGGGATCGAAACATACTGAGTGTATGGAATTACTGTCAGTTCACACACACACACACACAAAACAGACCAATTAAATGAAAGGGATTGGCTGAACTTATAATGAAGTATTTGTTTACATTGAGGGAGCAGGAGCGGGGAAAGTACCAGAAAGCATTCTCAATTTAGAGAGTACCAGACACAGCCCGTGCCCTGGAAATAAGCCTAACAGGATAAAAAAAGCATCCAAAGTTAGCCTCTAACTAAGTGAGAGACGTCAAGGACATCAAATGGCTCATCGACAGCCTTTCATTTTTGTTAAAATAGCCAACAAAAAAAGAATGCATGTGTCAGATGAAAACAACAACTGTAAAATGTTCTCCTGCCTGTTCACTTTGTACGTAACTGGACTATTCTCTGCCTAAAAATGAGGAAAATGTGGAGAAATAAGTCCTAGTTGCAGACAAATAAAATGAAACTGGGCAGAAAAACAACCCACTTATACCTGAAAGGAAGTAAGCCTTGAAGCCTTTCTTGGACACTGTGTTGTCGGATTTGAACTCGATTCTCATGTTGTTGAACTGGGAGGTGATGACTTCGGGTACGTCCGCGCCGCAGTATTTCCCGTGCAGCTTGGAGTCGGACGAGAGGCCGCTGCGCACTTCCACGTAGTCGTATTTGCACACCTCGAGCGGAGAGAGTGAGAAGGAGTCGTCACGGGAGGCCGCGTGTCTCCTCGATCAACCGGACAGGATGACTGCGCCGCACCTGTTAGCATAGCCGCCACTCGGCTAGCCTTTAGCGCTGTGCTTTGAAATGTATTTGCGTGAAACTTGAAATTTATTTACCAGAAGCTTTCATTTCCGAAGCGACACATTTTTCTTTTTTTTTGTGGACGCAAAACCATCCATTGGAGCATTGATCCAAAGCCCAAAAAATAGATAACTGGGATTTGAACCAGCAACCTTCTGATCACGGGTACAGTGTCCTAACATGCACTGAGCAAGACAGCACTCCCATAAATAGAACACATACATATCAGCTAATCTTATTTTAAAATGCATATTCATATCATTAAAAATTATTTTAGATTATTGTCACCTATATGTTAAATAGTAATTCACTGCATTTTTATATTTCTACATTTGATTTTAATATTTCTGTGTATACCCCTTGCTGGAAGAATAGCCAGATTTTTTTTACTCACTACATGAACTACTTATATATATAGGAGTACATACTCATGCAACACAGTTTACCTAATATTGACCCCTTTAAGAGCATATGATTATACTCTTGAGTATATGAGTACAATGAGTATATGATTTGATTATGGTTGATCTCATATGGGTTCCACTTAATTTCTTCATTTCTTCATTTTTAGCATTTCTGAATATTCCCCCTTATTGGAAGCTGGGTGAATGGTCAGACTTTTAAATTATTATATGCAATATTCATGCATATAGGAGTATTTACTCATACAACAGAGTTTACCTTATATCGACCCCTTTAAGAGTATATGATTATACTCTTGAGTATATGAGTACAATGAGTATATGATTTGTTTATGATGGGTCTCGTATGGCTTCTGCTTACTTCGTTCCCCTCCAGCTCAAAGAACTCGAACTGCATGGAGATGCGGTACTGCGCGGGGGCCACCAGCTGCCACACGCAGTTCTTGTTGGGGGGGTACTCCTTGGGCCAGCCGGGCGTGGTGATGGTCCCGTTCAGCTTTGAGAGGAGGCCCCCGCAGGCGGCTGAAAGAGAGGCGCGCAGAGAGCTGAGGAGGGTGCAGAGGGGCGGAAGGAGGTGACGAATCGCAGAGCCTGTCAGCCGACCTCCTGGGGGCGTCAAACCCTGGATCAGCATACGCTGACTCTCATACCAGCCTCAGATCTTCTGACAAGAATATTTTGGCAAATATCCATTTATTTACTATGGCGTACAAGCATATAACGTTCAGAAATGATTTAACGCCTCCATTAACAAAGCTTTTAAATTACCAGCAGAGCAGAAGAACAGAAAGTCTGACTAATGGGTGAGACACAGACGTAGCAGATACCATTTACAGTTTAGAACACGGGTGTCAAACTCCAGTCCTGGGGGGCAGGAGCCCTGCACATTTTTGGGTTTCCCCTCATTTAATAAAACTGATTCAACTCCTTGTGCTAATTACCACACAGCTCTTGAGCTGAATCATTTGTGGTGAAACAGGGAAAGAACTAAG
>JAODLC010000054.1:398995-437683 GCA_026781145.1 Hippopotamyrus pictus | reverse complement strand
AGCAGCCGTCGTCGAGAGAGTGTGTTCTGCAACACTGCAGATTTCAGCAGCCGGACAGACCAGACATCGTATAGTTCAAGGGGACAGTGTGGCCCAGTGTCCCTATGGGGGGGGATCGATGGATGCGTGTCAGCAGGATCCGGAGGGCTTATTGGCTACGCCAGCACATCCTGCAATGCCACGGTGGGGGGGGGATGCGGACGACGCATCAGTTTAGCCGGTTTGGCCTGGCTTGTGGCGGCTGGGGCACCGGAGACAGCATGAACAATCGCCAAGGGCCAACAGTGACCCGAGTTTCGTAAGACTTTCGGATGGGGGACGCGCAGTGGAGAAAAAAATGAACGGGGTGGGGGGGGGGGTGGTTCATAAGGAGTAAACTTCAGCTTTTGCAAGAAGATTCTGTCCACTAGTAATATAGGTGGAAAGTTCTGGAATTTCCTCATTACTGTTTCATTTCATTCTTTATTTGTTTTTAAAATAACCACAGCAGGGTAAAATAAATTGTGGAGCGATTCCTCCCAGCTAGGCAATTTTTTTTAATTTTTACGTTCTTTTTCATAAAGAAAAAAAGGACCTGTCTTTCATTAAGTATATGTATACCTGCCATTACCATACTACCGTAAACGAGTTACAATATTACCGCACATCTTGATGTTGTTGTTCTATGGCTTAGTGGGGATTTTCAATGGGGGTTTTATCCGAAGAGACCGACGTAGCTAAAACAGATCCAGGGGGACTTACAGAGTTCGTAGTTGCACACTTTATTGATTCACGCAGCCTATTATAGCACCAACACCGGTCACATTAATCACATCGCTCACGTCCTCAAGGCTCCTTCTGGGGCATCCCGCCAAGCTTCACTCAAACGTCTCGTGACGTCCCGCTCGTAATAAATGCCGAAATCCAGTAAAGCCGTACCTTCTCTCCAGGCGTCACCGATACTCTCCAGACGCAGTGCGTGTAGGATGGGTATCCGTTGGGGTATCCGGGAGACGAGAAGTTGCCGGTGGAATCTTGCAGCGTCTCGCCGCACGCTGAAGTAGGAACATGCATATGAGACGGTATCTGAGTCTGGAGTTTTTTTTTTGTATGTTTATTTTCCAGGCTTATGAGACGCAGCTCATAACCTGCAGTGCAGTAGCTTACGGTCATAAAGGGCCAGCTGTGTGAGGATTTGCGAGTCCCTGCAGGTCAAAGAGTGCCTTTCATTTAACTCAAAACTCACACTCTCACGCTAGCTGCTCCTAAGCTTCCGGACAGCCGACCCCTTCACTTTCATACCATCACATGAATTACCCACCGTTATACGGTATTTCAACGGTATTTTCAAAAGCAGCGCTATTCTAAAATGTTTAAAATTTTGGAGATAAAATTTGCCACGTTACATTTTGACAATTTCAAAATACCACGGATTACACAAAATACCAAGGTATACTGTATTACCATCAGGCGGAAAGTTCAAATCCAGACCAAGGTTTCATTCCAACCAACCAGTAGAATACCCTGTGGCTGTGACCTTTATACTCAACTGGTTGGTTGAAACAAAACCTTGGTTTGTACGTTCCGGACCTGATCTCTCCATCTCTGATTACCATAATACTTCCCAAGCCTAGCTGTACCCACTATGAGCACTTTTAAGTCCAGATTGAAATACCATCCCTCCTCCCAGGCTTTCTGTGAACTTTACTTTCCTTCATCTCCTTCACTGGTTCTTTTGTCTTCAACTGTAATTCTCGTGTCTCGCTCTCTTATACCTTTCTTGCAGCTTTTTATTCTGTTTTTGTTCCAATTCTCATTTGCCTTTGGTTTGTTTGATTTCATGCAGCACGCTGGCTAACCTCTTTTGCTTTAATTGCGCTGTATAACCAGGGCTCACATTACCAAGGGATGCATGTGGATGTCAGCCCCCCCTGTGGGAAAACAATGACGAAAACCAACCCCTTTGAAAATATACCATCCCCCCCATATCCCCCCCCAGCCCCTAAACTGTTCTGCATAATTGTCTCCCATGTAAAGATAAATCTGCCAAGTATATCAGGGGTATTTAACTGATGGACTGTGGACAGACACACAATTTAATCTGGACCACGCTATCGTTTTGATTGATTGATTGATTGATTGATTGATTGAAACGTCGTGATGCACTTCATAATTCAGAATTCAAACATACAGCTTGTGGCTTAAAAGACTGTCAGTAAGCAAGACAGATTAATATGTTTAATATCCTTACTCATTAAATGATTGAAAAAATACTGAAAGGTGGTTTTGTGACTTTCGGGCTCCTTATCCAGGCCCTGACGCATCTCCTGCGGTTCCATGCGATTAATCGCATTATCATTTCCAGTTCCGGTTCAGAAAGCTACAGGATGCACTGATTAGTCACGCCAAGAAGCCGTATTTCCCTCAGCAACGGAAGCCATCGCTGGTAACTCATCCCCACGGCAACCATTGTCGCTCACAATACACTTCCCACCCCCGATAGCGCCCCCACACACACACACACACACACGCAACCCCAGGTGTGTGGCAATCACTTCCTCCCAGTCGGCAGAAGTCCACCGCCGCCAGCCAATCGGATGTGACGGCCAGGGCGAGACACACCCACAGGGGGGCGGAGCCTCATACAAAATGCCAGCCTGCTCATTTAAAAAGTGGGAATTTTAAAAGGTAACAGATCGGCTATATATTCCTCACGATATACATATCTGTATGCATTATGTAAATTCAAGGTTACTGAGTTAAATCAAGGACTGCAACACTGCAGATTCCCTTTAGAAGTAAATAAATAAATAAGTTCCAGGTTATTATAAAGTATATTTACACTAGGAAATCACTATTCATGAAAGTACACAGATATGCAAAATTTACAGCAGAGAAGATACTTGTTTTGATATATAACACACTGTACATTTAACATCATCCATCCGTCTTTTCCAGGACAACAGGTACAGCCCATTCTAGGAAGCACAGGGCACAAGGCAGAGGAACAATCTAGAAGTAATGCCAGGTATAACTGGCAATTTGCCAAATCTTGCAAATTTCACTATTTAAACTAAATTCTCGATTTTATTCTCACAGAATACCACTTATTATCAGGAGACTGTCCATCACTCTTAATCATTCAATATAAATGACAATAAATAAATAAAAATAGATACTGATACATTAAAGGGTTTTAATGCCCAAAGAACTTTGGAACTGCATCCAGAAAGTAAAAAAAAAAAATGTTTACAAAATATCCTTGGACGATTTCAAAAAATGAATTGCCTCGTGGCTAGATAGTGATTGGGTTGCTTAATTAATACACTAATCGCATTAAATCACCATACATTAAGGGAGAGTCTTGGAAAAACGGAAACGAAGAATAAAAACAAGCGCGTCGACTATCATTGTAATCAGATTCTTAAAAACGATTACAAACGAGGATGAAATTCCACCCTGTTTCCAGAGAGACAGCTGAATGTATGGCCGATGTTTTTAAAGGTGCGACTCGAAGATCCCCGTGGCATTCTTCTGGTGGAAGGTTTGGCACCAGCTCTTTTCAGCCTCCTGACCACATCCAGGAGGACAGGAGACCCGTCCAGTGTGCGCTAAAGGGCGAGGCATGGTCAACATGCAGGAGACGCGTACTGGGGGGCCATATGGAGCCAGACGGGAAGAGGGAGAGCCTGGGAATAGCTGAGAATGAGGGTGAAAAGGATGCGGAGGAGGGCTGAACAATTCCGCTGCCGGGGGGGGCTTAGACTCAGTGAGGGAGAAGAGTGAACGAGGACAGATGGCTCATCCGCAGAGCTCCTTCCAGTCAAAACATTACATTACATTTAACAGAAGCTTTTATCCAAAGTGACATACTTTTTTTTTTTTTTTTTTGAGAAAGCAGGGTCAGTCAGTCCCTGGAGCGATTGGGAGATACGGGCCTTGCTCGGGCGCCCAATGATGACATCACTCTGCCGAGCCGGGGATTTAAACTGGCAACCTTCTGATCACAGATGCAGAGTACTGAGCCACACAATGCCCCCGCCCCCCCACCAAAAGGATGAAAACTAAACGATCCAAGTCAGGACAGACAAACAAAGGAGTCGAAATCTTAAGTTAGCAAGTAGGCCGGACTCCCCCTGCACGCCAGGAATGTACTGTTACATCCACAGAAATGTCAGAGGAATTGTAGTTATATCACAGAGGTTTGTTTGCCCAAACATGCCGGTGTTAGCTCTGGTACGCGAGCCCTTCAGAGGATCCTTCTCCATCAGACCTCAGCATTTGGCGATGATGATGTAATGGCGTTTGACTCCACTGAATATACATCGAGCCTCGGGGACCGTACAAGATCTTCGAGGTTTTTGTCTTCCAAGCCGTTGGAAAATAAAAACGATTAGTACGAAATGGTCCCTTTCTAAACAGAACCGTGCCATTGATTCACAGTGATACGTCCTCCGTGACCCCCCCCCCTTTCGGCGGAGGTGAGGTCAGCGGCTGCGGGCCGTGGCGATTGGCGTGACCAAAGCTGAATAATCTGATGTCCCGTCCGCTGAGTGAACTTGAGTAATGTTCAAAGGGGGGGGGGGGGGCTTCTGTCATGTCGCCGCATTCTCTTTCGGTGCTCGACTGCTTCAGGGGAGCTCTGTCACTAAATGTGGGCATCCCACAAAGCTATTCCTGGCCTCCTTTTTAAGGACAGTCTCAATGACAACACTCGACTATAAAAAGCAGGGCCGTCTCCCCCGCTAGCGATCCGTCCGAACACACACTGGCTGCTTTCTAGTACTGCTCTCTTAATTCCCCATAATCAAAAAAAATTATCTTTTTTTTTTTTTAATTCTAGAATTCAGCCGTTGAGAACATTCCATTTGAACCGTATCACTATATAACACTGGAGGGGGGGTGGGTGACATCACTGCTGTTCTTGTGCCACAGAGACTGTGGATGGCAAAGAATTGGGGAGGAGGTCACTCAAAGGTCGTGAGATAAAGAGGAGATATAACCAATGAAAGGACAGCAATATCGAACTGTGAATATACATATGTTTCCCAGATATTTTCCAATATGAAAGATGTTTATTGCTGGTTGGTTGTGTCGCATCGTGCATCTACTTTAAATGAGAAGTAATTACCCAGAGCCATGGGTTCGAAACAAACGGTCCTTTCATTACTTTGCAAAGCGCTAACTCAGTCAACTACCGCTCTCCAGCACAAATTCTCTCCGGCTCTCTGTTCACGTGTATCCCATATACCAACCCACCTCAGCCAATTACAATATAGGTCAGAGTGGGTCCATGTGGGTTGGAGACGCCCACCATTGGCGAGGTGGAGCCCCAACACCCTGCAAGACCTCAGGGTCTCGTCATCTGTCCCAGGCAGTGTGAGAAGATTCTCAGAACTCGTACTTGTGTTTGCGAAACATAACTAAAGAAGATATCAGTTATGACTTTACGAATTCTGAATGCTGATTACATATGCAGTCCATATGACTGTTCCTAACTTATTTTTATCCTCTTAATATGGTGCATATAATCCACCCATTATGTACTGGAGGAACAGTCATAAAATTAAAAGACACTGTTATCAAAATGACTCTGCTATTAGATTTCGATTTGTTTCAAGAAATTACCCAACCAGCTAAATGATTTCGCCTCTACGATGTCATTGGCCCCTCTTTACTTTCACAATTTTCTCATGGTTCTTCATTTCCTAATCATATTTCCCAATTCCCTTTTCCAAAGCAGTAAATCTATATTTAGAGCGATATCAATACTGAATTGCAGTCAAACTCTGAAGACAGCAGCACTCATACGGTCAGGGAGGTGTGTGGCAGTACCTGGACATCTGTACAGCTTCTTGGCCTGGGCGATGTCACCTTTGCTGAGCCTAGTCCGTTGACCAATCGCTGGTCTTATTCCATTTTCATCACGGGAGGGAAGAATGGTGTCCAGGAACATACCCCTGAGGACATGATTGGCAACCAATGTCAATTGAAAGCAAACGAAGTTCATGTCGTCATTCCTATACAAAGACGGGAACTCATACGTCAACTCAACGTCAAGTCAGGTCCTCGAGGATCTTCAGAGGGATGTTAAATTAGAGGTAATTTGAATCATATGTAATTGCATGAGATGGCAAAGACGGCTTCCGGAACCTGTCCGTGCAAAGCACCCACGCAGAGACCCGCCGAGAACTCAGCAGGGCACGATCAAAGAACGTTGAGAGATAAGTAACCTTAGACTCCAACCTCGAGAAGGTGTTCCTGGCGTAGTGCATAATGCTGTCAAAGTCATACGGCTCCCCGAGGGAATTCACTTCTCCTGGTTCCATCTTCAGAAAGTTGTACTCCTGACCTGCAGCGAATCGCAAAACGAGGACCGTCATTAATCTTCCAATGAAATCACGGCATGCCCTGTACTCCTGACCTGCAGCGAATCGCAAAACGAGGACCGTCATTAATCTTCCAATGAAATCACGGCGAGCCCACGTGTTTACGGATGCCTGAGAGACTATGATCTCTTCTTCAGTTCAGATTGAAAACATCTGACCGTGCAGGTTGGATTATTAATTTCGGACATTATCAGGTGGGAATTGTAATGCATTTTTCTAAAGCCGGTTCAAGGCTTGAGCTAATTTATGGCAACTGTATCTATCTTCTGCATTTCTGTTTTATAGGTTTACTTAGGCTTGTCACACTTCTTTGGGAGGCAGTGAATTGTAGGGACTCGTATCTGGCCAGTCTCCCACCAATCAAAGGAACATAGCGAATAAAAATACAGTACATCACAGTACGATAGGAAACATAAGCTGGAACGCGCCACTAACGTAAAATGTGGCGCCTTGTTTTCCGGCCATGACAATGCGGAACGGCCATAAGGAAAGGGGAAAAATCCAGCTGAACACCATCCAGTCTGGTGAGGAAGGTTCCAGAAAGGATGTGTGGGTTGCCTTGCTCTCCATCAGATACGAGGGGAGAACAAAGAGCCGGGTAGAGGAAGGCGGC
Source organism: Hippopotamyrus pictus (assembly GCA_026781145.1). Taxonomy (NCBI): domain Eukaryota; kingdom Metazoa; phylum Chordata; class Actinopteri; order Osteoglossiformes; family Mormyridae; genus Hippopotamyrus; species Hippopotamyrus pictus. Next base: position 430,702 of record JAODLC010000054.1, on the reverse strand, counting down.
CCCCACCAGAGGCCTGGGAAAGACACAGGGAGGGCCCCCGCACCTGGCTGGATGTTGTCTCGGATGATAGTCACATGATCGTCCCGGTCGGGCCGCGTGTGTTCGTGCCAGAAGCCGATCACGTGACCCAGCTCGTGCACCACTATGCCGAACTTGTCGCAGTTCTTGCCGATGGAGATGGCTTGGGGACCGTTCCCCCGCCGTCCCACGTATGAGCAGCACCTGCCACACAGGGACACAAAGGAGGAGGGGGGGAGGGGGGTGGGGGTCAACTCTTTTTCCCGTCCTTCTAGTGTCCCACTTTCCCCACGACAAAGGAGCAGGAGGAAGAGAGAGGGCCTCATCTCGTTAGACGTGGAGCCTTGGGGTCTCAAGCTAAGAATAAACAATTGTTTGTCACTGATTCATTGCCAAGTGAAGTCAACATAGCCCAGTGAATGCAGTCTTAGAGCAGAGAAAGAGTCTCTCTCACCAGGCCCCGCCAGAGATCGGCCCGAAACGAGGGCTTTCCATGCATCCAGCTGCGAGATTTATTAAAATTGCTGTTTGCGGTCCGTCGTGTGACAACGACGGAGGTACAGGGAGCTAGCTCTTTATTGGCTGAATGACATCATCCTATCAAGCCTGTGGTTTTGTTTCCTTCTGTAAGATTGCCCAGGCGCTTTGTTTTGCTAATGACAAAAAAAAAATGTATAATAAAAACGCTTCCCCACAGCTGACGACAACTTGTTTGCAGCCTTTGGGCCCTTTTTCAGATTGAACTCTGCTTGCACTTTGGGAGTAAGGGGGGTAAATATGACCCCTCGAGACATAACGCCGCCCACTGACGGGTTTAATATAATATACTTTGAGATTTTATGCATTAAAATCAACACTTAGCCCACTTCGAGGGGAAAAATAAAAAAACGCGCTAAGATTTTCTCATAGCTACACGTCCCTCTACACTTTAGCTGAAGTTTTGTTTTTGTTTGTTTGGTTAAATATGTCCATGAGCGACTAGGTCGCGTCGAAAGTGTCAGCTTGGCGTTTAACACTGCAAAGCTGAGTGTGGAGGGATCGCTCATTAAGATTTGTAGCTTGTACCGCAGCATGCGAAATCGAGCATTTCCTCACGCTGGAACGGCGACAGAAAACTGATTGATGTTTGCCTCTTCGTGGGGGCCTGACTTGCTTAGGCGCCACACTGCTTGTCTTCGTTGCAGAATTGATAGGATCTGATTTTAATTACTCTGGTCCTAGTTCACACGCAAAACCAATAGTGGGGGGGCCAAAGAGGGGCCGAAATTCATACAGAGGGGCCAACACTATCATTAGCCAATGATGTGTTTTGCAATGGTGAGTGATAGGGAGGTGCACTCTGGGAGCCAATCAGCTTTTAGGTGGGGCCAGTGCCGCTGTGGTCCCGCCCCTATATATGCTCTGCCTCCTGTTATCTGACCTCATGGCCGTCTCAGACGTCAGTATAGGTATCTAATTGTAAATCCCTAATCGTTGTTATCTTTGATGCTTGGAATTGAAGACTTTGACATCAAAGACATCCATCCCTTATCTGTAACTGCTTATCCATTGTAATCTGCTGATCAGCCTGGGGCTGCCTGAGCCCCCCCCCCACACACACACACACACACAAATGCCAATCAGTATTGATGTCTGACTGATGTGCTGTATATTTGAAACCAATCTACATGCAGTCATGCAGTTAGATGTACAAAACAAATTAAATACCGACATATCTGAAGTCGTACAGAAAAACAATGATCTAAATAATTAAGTATTGCTACCAAAGGCGTAGGTTTGGTTTCAACATTGACAGGGACCCCCCCTAAACACACAGGGTACTCCCACAATACTGGTAGGGAGATATCGCTACAGTCCATACCTAAATCTACACCCTTGATTGCTACCCTGTATGCAGTTATAGTGGGTGAATGGGCAATATTTAAACCTACGTTATCACAAAGTCTGCCACTCTAAAACCCTGCGTCATATTCATCAGCCCTGATGTTTTGATATATGCGTTTAGTGACTTCAGTTACATCCACACCACCAGATGATCCATCCTCTGGTTAACCACGTGCCCTGTAATTCAGTCTGAATCCCTGTGGTCTGTGGGAAGCGATCCATTCAGGTTTACAGCATCTGTCCCTGAGGAGAGTGCCCTCTCTTTCATCACCGCTAATTCACCAACGGGCTTTTTCGCACGGACTGTCCAATTGACGTATCGTTAGCGACAATCAGGGGCGAGCAATTAAATCAGGCCGCAGATGAAAACGCAAGTCAGACGGGTTGGTGCCATCGACTAATGAAGAGGGCTGGCAGATTACAGGCACGGCAGGTTCGATTTGTGAGTGTGAAAAGCAAAGAGGGAGAGGCAAGCAGCCAATGAGAATTTTGGAATGAAATCCGGCTTGATGACTGACATCCGCGTGAGCCAATGAGAGGAAGGTCTCCCAGTTGGGGCTTCTTCTCAAGGTCTGGGTCTTGTCTGCCAAAGGGTACAAGAGGCACCCCAGGAAGAGGCGTGCTCTGCTCCAGCTGGCCAGTACAATGCGCCAGTGCTGGGATGCCTTTCCCCCAAACAATAAACCACAAAAAAAAGAAAAAAAAAAAAAAACAGAAGTCAAATGGCAGCAGGAAGGAAAAGCCGTTCATTCTCCTACGAGCTTTGTCACCTCACACGCCAAGTCCTGTGTGACACACACTCTCAAAAAAAAAATGTCTGCCCACAAAACAATAAGTCGTCTACTACTGAGGTCTTCAAAACTCAACATACCCAGGAGACCTGGGACTCTATGTTCTTCACAGGTTGATGGTTTGGCAGATTTCTGAGATCTGAAATCAAATACTTATATTCGGGGACCGATCAAAGGTTTGGGCTGTTTTCATTAGTCAATGAGTCGTAGACAGAAATTTTTCAAGCATGTTTTTACAGGCAATAAAAGCATCAAAACCTTGGCGTAAGAATGAAACAGGAAGTTTTCTAGCCGAATTAACCAATCCCCATGATAAGTAAGACATCACATACCATTTGAGAGGCCCTTGCTTTTATACAAAGCAACTTAGAGTACAAGGAAGGGTTAACAATTTATGTACATTAGCAGGGATTTGAACCCATGACCTTTTGGCTATTAACGCAATACTCTATTTGGTGAGCTATAGCAAAATGGCTTTTTAAAAAGTGGCATTAGAGAGATAGGTGCTGGTGAGGCGTTGGGAAGCTGGACAAGCGCTGAGGCGATTTCAGTTCAAAGTGTGACGGTGCCCAATAAAACGAGGCTTTAATCTGCAACGGAGTGGCCTCCTTTAAAACCTAATTACCTCAGCTTGTTTAATGACTTTGCTAGAAGAAAGCTACCCTGCCCCCCCCCGCGGCTTACCCACAAGGCCTGTACGTGAAGATAATGTAGCTCTCCTCGTCCGTCCTCTCAATGAACGTGACGCACGTCTGCTTCTCCCAGTGCCTCATCGCCTGCTTGAACATGGCGCGCTGGGTACCTGCGGGGGTTACAGCGCACGTCGGAACCTTCCGGAAACACAGTCCGCCGCTCTCCTCCGCCGGGTGAAAAACGATCGATGCCCGGCTAATGGGATTCTCTGGTGCACGCTCGCTCATTTTTCACGTGCCGCTGTCACAGAGGAATTCCCGCCATGGACATTGCATGCCTTGACAGAATTTTCCTATTTACGGATATCTTTATTTATTTACAGGATGCACTAAAAATGGCTGGACTCTTCCGTTACCACTAAAGAATGTTAATGTGCCATCCACTCTCAGTCTGGTCTCACTTCAACTATTAAAGGCTTGTTTCTTCATTTGGACTAAGAAAGATAAAATTATCACCTAGTCCACATCTGCACTGTGCTGATGTCATTAGAAAGGCTCGTATGGCAAAAGTGTTAATTACGCATTTGCAAAGATGACAGCAAGTTAAGCAAAGGCAGCAAGTTAATGATGTTTTGTTTTGTTGTTAATTTATAAATATTGCTACTCTGATGGACAGCCTGTGAACAGATTTATTGCACTAATTAACCACAAAGCAAATTCTTCGCCATCCTCTGGATTGCATTGTACTTGCAGTTATGTACAACAGCTCTATTGCCACAGTTTTCCCTTTTAAGGGCCCTTATTAAGGGCCCAAGCAGAGGCAGATTAACTTATCTGGGGGCCCCAGGCTGACATCAGTATGGACACTCAGGTGTTACCAATTTAACTGACTGCGTCAATTTTCCCAAAGTAGGGGGGGGCCTGATGTTTGCAGAAACCCCAGGCTTATACCCTAGGATAGCTTATGCATTAATCAGCCCCCGGGCCAGACCGTAATTCTGCGTTCCACTGGAACTCGTAAGTCAGGATTTCCATGGTCCTAGTCCGAAATTTCAACTGGAATGCCCCCGGAAGTCGGGATTCCAATTCGGGAGGTTGGGGGTACCTCTGCAACCCCGACCTCAGAATTTAAGATGGTTGCATCCTTCATCAGCAGAAGTTAAGGCTCTGGTTACACACTGCTTATTAGCTCTAGCTCATTAAATTGGTCACACACACAGTGCTGTCGGACTGCTATCTGCGGACATGTTGCTACGGTGTCTGTAAGCACAAAATACCGCGTAATGCGTCGTAACGATTGCTAGCGATGAATCTGGCTAGAACTGATATCGCTAAATGGCTTTCTGCCTTCTTGTACTGGAACACAGTTAACTCGGGTGTGGTGTCATTCCCAGCTCCGACTTCCCAGTGCTCCGTCAGCCTGGGGATTCCGAAGCCCCAGTCACGTGTCGCCCGGCCCTCTGCAGGGTGGAGGGTGCTGTTAAAATCCCCCCTGGCCGTGCAGCTTAAGAATGACCCGCGGTTACCGCTAGAGCATGGCGGACACATTCACACACCGCGTTCATGGGGCGTCACCGGAGATAAACAGGAACGAAGCAGTGCATTGTGGGCCTCTTACCCGAAATAATGAGCACCTTCCGGCCCTTACTCAGAAGGAATATCTCCAACATCCCCCCCCAAAAATACTAACACCCAGGTCCGCCGTCTTAGGTAGATGACTGATGAGGTGATCCTGGGTGCGGGGGAGGGACAGGAGAGGCCCAGTTGATGTAATTTTGTCACGGGCCTGGGATATACTGCACAGCAGGCCTGCCGACATGTCTCAGCAGGCCTTCAACACAGGATTACAGTAACAGGCCTCCGGACCTCTGCGTCTTACTGTAAGGAGATCCTAGGATCTGGGCGTTCCAGCAAAGGCGGAGCCTGAACAGGCAGAATTCAGCAAGCAAGCAGAAGAGTGCCAAGGAGGGGAGGGTTTATGTAGTGGGGGGCACTTTAATAGCGGATGGGGGCGGAGCTGGGGGGTGGAGTTCAGCGTGTTAATAGCCTTAGCCTGCGTCGTGTCCTGTGTTCACTCCCGGAAATCAAAAGCGAGGCGCCTCACCGGTGAAATTGCCCCCGATGGCGTACGGGATGACACCCCCAGGCCAGATGCGCTCGGCCCTGGAGGTGGCCGCCCGTGGGACTCTGCTCCTCAGCATCCGCCCCGCGGATTTCGGCCCCCCCGTTTCTCGGCTTGTGTTTTTCTGGCCGCTGTCTGAAAAGGGATGGAGAGGCGCTTTAATTGTCAAAGGAAATAGTTCTTTAATCGCTTTAATGTGGGCACCAGTGCAAGATGATTCTCAACTGAATAGAAAAGGGAATTTATTTATAAAGACTAACGCTTGCAGGTTTAGTGTTTATTCACTTAAATTTCCTATGCGAAAGTGTCTGAATGAATACTATTCTTGTTAAGTTTGGATGCTTCTGATACAGAACTGATCATACAACACTAACGGATTATATTTCAACTACTTGTCAATCTAATAAAATAGCCAGTAAGAAATATACATAAAAAATTCACTTCACGAGAATGAAAGATGTATTCTTTTGAATTTTTTTCAAGTAAAATCTGTAATAAAATGTTATACGCACCAAACGCAAGCCTCCGTATCCTGTCTAAAAGCATAAATAGTGATCCTTTCTTCTTCATGATGTCATGCTCCCCTAAACCACCTGAAAAGACACCAGCATACATGATCGTTTAACGCTACTGAACGTGCCAGCGGCTCGCTGCCTTTGCGCACGTGTGGGCGTGAAGCAGAGCCCAGCATTTTTTCCCCTCCGTTTCTCAATCGCCTGTCTCGCGTTTCATGTCGGCCCATGACAATTAAAGGTGGACCGAAAATCAGTGTTCATCGGGACGAGTCGTTATCCCTGTCATTCGTTTAATCTGCGGCGGCATTAGCGAAACCGCTAATCGCCCTATTGCCTGTGCCTCTGCAGGAGTTGCCGGCAAGATTGGCGCCCAGCTTTACCACGCTCTCTATTCTCCCGGCGTCGCCTCGCTCCTGGCTTCTGGGGGGAACTTAACGTGCTGTGAGAGCTGCAGGGTTCGGACGGTCCGTTACTGACGGCTGGAGCTGCGCCAGGTTTGGCTGAGTCAGCCAGTAACTGAGGTGTGAAATACTGCATTTCCCATTTATTGATGTCTAGCACAGCTCCTTGGAGGACGGCCAGGGACTCCTCTCTTTCCTTTTTTTGTCAACCTTTTCCTCTGAAGGAACGGAATGTTGAAGCGGACAGGAAGCCAGGGAACACGCACACACACACACACACACACACAAAGACACACGCAACCCCGTCAGCCAGGTCTAATGGAAAGAGGTGTGTGTGTGTGTGTGTGTGCGTATGGCCCCCCTTGGCTCACCTCGCCCGGAACGCTGACTCACCCTGGTTCATCCAATACCCTCGTTGGTGTCTCACATATCCAGTTAAAGATGGCCGCAATTAACACCTTCTATAAACTAAACAGTCTGTCAAATATCCGTGGTACATTTGTGATCATTAAGTGCTATGCTAAATTATTCCTATTTTTATATTGTCCCAGTGGAAATGGCACAGTCTACTAAGTAATCATATTAAAAAATCTCAATAATTTCCAAAGACTTAAACAAATGGTTTCAGCTATAGTATTGAGCTACAAATTGCCAAGCACTGTTCTTGAGTTCTTCAGCTTTTTTCCTGATAATTTGCACCATATTTGACTCCTACTTTCAAATTCAGGTGTCAGCTGTTGGCCCATTGCACAATGTTGCGTTTTTAGCCTGACTGCCAGGAATTATGGATGTCAGTAACGATAAATAATGGTTCAAAAAGTCAGAGAAAAGCGAATGAAGGGTTTCCAGAGGGCGACTTGAGCTTACCTGATGTGTGTCTTGAGTGTGTATGCTGTGTGAGGTCTATCGTTCTGTCGACCTGAAACATTCTTAAATCTTCTTCATCTAATGCGATGTCTCCCCAAAAGACAGCTGTAAAGAAAATTAACCAACTTTAGTTTCCAAACCCATCATAATTATCCATCATTAAGTCCTTGAAGAGTTAACCTAGCAAAAACGCAGTTCGCCAGCTACAATAATCCAAACACTCACTGCAGAAACAGCCTTGAAATGCTGATTCTGGTAGCAGATGTGCTACAATAGCTCCAAAGAACTTAATGACCTCAGAACAAAATTTATACTGTCTTTCCCAGCATCGTTTTAAACACAATATGTAATAAAATTAATCCAATTCAACAAGCTATATACTGTACATTAGCTGCATCAAACTGCACTAAAAATGCCGCACTCATAGCACACTACACTAAGGACATATCATCGATTTTAATCTTAGTGTTTGGAGAGACAATCTAAATAAAACAGCAATTAACATGCGAAAATATACATGACACAATAAATAAGACCTCATTTGACTTGAATCCTTCAATGAATGGATTCAATGAGGTGCTGGAGACCTCCCTCATGGAGTTTGGACCACGACATTTCAACGCTTATACTGTTTCTCTTGTTTTCATCCTCTGAAGTACCATTAACTTCATTAAGGATGGTGGTTACCTCTGAGATGCTGGGACCACCAAGTAATGGTGCTGGCACCGGTAATCACAGCACGCTAAACCGCTCAGATCACAAGTGTCGGTCATTCTGGAGCTCTGGCGAACGGTAACCCGACCTCTTGATCCCGTCTGCATATGTACTGAAACGCAGTCAAAGGATTCTCTGTTTGTAGGAGCAGGCTGTTGACACTAATGAGCAGATGTATCTAGTAAAGTGACCAGTGAAGACACCAAGTATAGGTCATTCACAAGATCTAACCACAGTCGTAGCTATATATTCTGGGGTCCTTGGCAAAATATCACCTTGCCCCCCACCCAATTTAACATCTTCAAAGGCCCCCATAAATTGCTGGGCCCCCTGAATCTGCCAGGGTCTCCAAGCCCCAACTGCACCCCTAATTCTAACCATCTCTTTAATGCACGACGTTAAAGAACAAAACTCTCGCGTCACTTGCATCTAAAAGATAAAATCAATAATATTTTACTGATTTTACATACCGGACTTTAGAGGTATATTGAACTTTTCCTGCAGAGGACAATAATGCGTGTTTTTAAGGCACAGCGGGTGAAGGAACCAACCCTCAAGCGACTGATGCATTCTCCAGTGCCAGGCAGCCCATTGATTTGGCTTTTTAGTAAACGCATTGTTATATAAATAGAGTCGCAATCTGCAGGGGTGCAGCAGTACACAAGCTTAATGCGGCATGCAGCCCATAAGGAGATTGATCCAGGGGCACGACTATTCCTGCTGACTTGAGCTTTAAAAGCATCAAATGCTTCCATAAATAAACCAAACTGCTAAGTGGACCACTAACCACTAACTGGATTGCTAACCGCTAACCGCTAACTTTTACATAATGCTTCGGTCCATCACTAGTCTTCGTTGGTTGTGAGCATAAGCTCAAAGACTGATTGCACGTTATACTGCAATTTACGGTGTTTAAGGTGATTACTCGCTGTTTTTTAGTGTTTATTGAGTCTCGAAGGATTCAGGAAATGTTGGAGAATCCTGTCCCTGCAACCCCGGAGGCAGTCTGATTCTCCTCATACTTTTGGAACCTGCATTATCTTGTCATGTGAAATTAATGTGCTTTACCTCGACTCAGTGCTTAACAATCCTGTTGGACTCTGGAGGTATGCAAGACTTCTTTACATGCCAGAAACACAATTTCTATTCCTTGTAACTGTACCTTCCAGGGTACCTACATTTCCAGAAGATTTTTCGAAAAAGCTCTGCCTCAGAAGGCGTGTTCTGTTTGTTTTGCTTTTTATCAAAATGCAGTTTTGAGCAATTCATTCATTCCCATGAGACCTGCAGCCTGGCTGGATTTACAGTGATTTATTCCGCAAAGAATCTGCTCTGTATCAGACAGACTGAAGAGTAGTTAATCAAAGAACTTAATGCCTTATAAAATATCTTACTACAGATTCATGGAATTACAGTTTATATTGTTTTCGTGTCATACAAATGCCAAAAGTCGAAAAATACATCATAGTTAGTGTTGGATGCCACATAACGCAATGGACAATATCCATCTGACCTCGATCTGCTTCTCCTGGTTCACCCCGAACAAAGCTACAATTTAGCTATGGCCAGATTAAAACTGGCCACCCTTGGGACAACGGCACACCGGAATTTTCCGGCATTCTATAAAAGGACCGTTCCATCAAATTCACATCTCACCTGTAAACTTCAGGTGGTTGCATTTCAATTACTTGAAGTTCAGTTTTAAGCGACCCAGGCTTCTGTCTGTGAATTTAGAGTATTGCAGCTAAAACTCCCCCATAACTTAACTCCAGAGTTTGATAAACAGCTTAAATCTTTCTTTTTTTAAAAAAAATAAAATATATAGCAGATGGTAAATTCTGTGTGTAACTTAAGTTCTGCCACAAAGCTGGAAGGTTGTAAATATACCCCCTTTTCAACTATACATTACCTAATTAACATTATAGAGAACACATTTGCACTGTTTACTTTCCGTGGCACAAACTGTCGGCTGTAAATCTGATGCATGTGTTATTTTCAAAGATAACCTGCGTCGCTGAATTTATGCCCCAGGCAGAAATTTCAGGATTTGGTTTAAGTTCAGCCAGCCTCTTTGTCCCAAACTGACCCTCTGACCACATGAAGCAATAAAATTTGATGTCATGAAGGGGGAGGGGGCGGGGTGCCGCAAGAAATACAAGCCTTTTTTCAGAAGGCACCCATGACGTAATTGGTTGATAACACAAGATTGAGGGGAACCTGAAATAGGTGAGAGTGCAGGGCATGTGCGTTGATAGCTAGCACATTTGTAGCTAGCATGCACATTGGAAGCTTGTGTGTTGGTAGCTAGGTTGTACGTAGGTAGCTAGTGTATTGATAGCTAATGCAAAAGTAGCTTGTGTGTATATTGGTAACTAGCGTGTTGGTAGCTAGCATATTGGTAGCTAGCATGTGTGTTGATAGCTAGCGTGTTGGTAGCTAACGCCCTGTGTAGCTAGCTTGTGCGTTGGTAGCTAGCGTGTTGGTACCTAACGCCCTGTGTAGCTAGCTTGTGTGTTGGTAGGTAGAACCTGGTACGTTGGTTGCTAGCATATGCTTTGGCAGCTCACTGTTCCCCAGTATCACGCTCCCTGTCAATCTGACTGCACCCCAGACAAGAATCATGCACATAAAAACGGTAAGAATGGGTGCTGTTTCTTGACAGTCTTCCAGTGTGGGGAAAGACGAGAGGTCTATTTAAAACACTCCCACAAAGACGTGTGTGCAGCGTTATGGCACAAAGACTAAATTAACAGGGACGTGTACAAGAAAAACATCGATTCCATGGGCACTTGAAGTCATCTGATCACCGCGATAACAAAATGATATCTTGTTGATTTTGTTTTGAATTATTCTGAAGCATCCAGGAAATATAAATTTCGCTAAAAGCCACAGAGAGCACTGGACCGATCCCGTTCTTTGGGCGCCAGGCGACGTTGAAGTCACGGTGTATTATTTGCGTTTTGGCAGACAGAGTGTGCACACCCTCGGGATGCAGACATCATGGTGGACGCAGCTCAGCTGTTGGATAAACACGCCGTGATGGACTGTCACCCCCCCTAGCCAAAACCACCACAACCTTCGGCTCCTTCTCAGCCAGATTTTCGCAAGATCAGTAGGTGCTCCCACAAAAATGAAAAGCATCGATCTTCATGGCATTGTGTATGAGACCTAGCCCAGACAACTTTCAAAATTGTTATTTTCAAAACTTTTAAACTGGATTTTCACTGCGTCTAGAGATTATAGAGGATGATGCCATAAACAAACAAACAAAAAAAGATATCCGAGTCAGTGGAACTTTGGAGGACCGACACGTTGCTAAAGCGAGGCCAGAGGAGAAAGGGCAGACTCATTAAAGCGAAGAAGGTTATAAATTAACTGGAGACATAATTTAAGAAAAAGCTTTCCTCCTTTCTAATTATATACTTGCAATGTCCTTCAGGATTAATAAATGATCTATCTGTCTGTCTGTCTGTCTGTCTAGTATCACATTTGGGGTTTTGGTTGTAGGTACAGAAAGTTCATTTTAATATAATAACATGCCATTGCTTTCCTGGAGTTCCCCTTGCAGAAGCAGTGAGTCTGATAAGCAAAGGGAGAAATTCATCTCTACTTGCAATACAAATAAAATCGTAACTGAGACATCTGGGGGTAATTATCTAGTCTGACAAGCGCACGGTGGGCTGGGGGGGTAATCCCGCTGCACGCGCTTCACGCCGGCAAACACGAGGGCCTCACATCAGGAGTTAAATGCCCTGTGACAAAATGCTAGGAGGGTCTGACGATGCTCGCGGGGCCCCTGCGGACGGCGGCTCTGTGGCATAGGGCCACGTCTCTGCAGGCGGACAGAGATCCCATGATCCCGGGCTGACGTCTTGCTCAAAGGCCTTAGTCACTCTTCGAGGGCATATTATGTAACATTTTCCACCTCGTTGCCACAGAAATGGGCTTAAAGTCACCTTAAGATGGAGAATTTAGTGTCGTTCAAATGGGTTCGTTTTTATAAAATGCCCTTCTCATCGCGTACCTCTTCACATATATGTCAAAGAAAATAAAATGCGCAACATGCTGTGCAAGCAGAAAAATGCCAGAACGTTGCGGGGAAGAAGAACAAAAATCTCTTAGTTTGGACTAAAGGAGAATAATAAACCTCTGGAGGTCCAGGGTCAGCTGGCTCCCCACCAACCCTCCTAAGCACAGGAGTTCACTTGGATGTACAAGAATCAGCAGGTAAGTGGATGCCGGTGCATTTCTGGCCCAGTTCGCTCTGATTCAACTGTCATGTACGTTTCTTTAGAGGTTTTTTATCGTCATTTTCTCTACCGGCTTTCCAACATATTTCCAAGAAAGTCGGTATTACTCATATACCAGTGTTCCAATGTAAGAATAAGGATTCGGACACAGCTGTCCCAGAGGATTTACAAAAAGCCGTCCATCCATCCATTTTCTGTACCCGATTGTCCTATTCAGGGTCGCGGGGGGAGGGGGCTCGGAGCCTAACCCCTACAGCAAGTACAAGGTCGGGAGTAACCCGAGACGGGGAGCGAACCCATCGCAGAGATTTACACACACTCGCTTCTCATTTCGCAAAAGCACACCTCGCGTTTGCTTGTTACAATTTACTCGGCACAGGGCGCCGCAGAACGTGCCTCTGACGCCCCGCTCGTTCCGATTGGACCGTCACTCAGTGTGGCCAATGACTGCTTAATAATTCAAAAGTGCTATCAGAGGACGTGACAGCGGCGCTGAGCGATGGACTCTCAGGGTCGTCAGGAGAGTCCAAAACAAACATTCCCTTTTGCGGCTTTCTTGCTGAGCTTGGAATTTCGGATAATATCTCGGAAGCACCCTGTCAAGCAACTCTGCTCCTGGAAAATCCTGTTTAATATAATACAATGATAATGTGACGTCGTTTTGTTTTATATATCTAGGGCCACAGTCCAAGACCTTTCTGAGGTAAAATATGCAAGCACTACCACAGTATATTTAAAGGAAAAACTTCTGGATTTTTTTCAATAAAAACAACATCAAATTGTAAGGAAAAATTATATTCACTCCAAATTGTTCAAAGTGTCACTTTTTTTCCTATTTTTACTTCAGTTCTTCCAAGCAGCCAATGCAGTCAAAGATTAATATGTTTTTGTTTGTATTATTAATATGTTTTGTATGTATTATTACCAAGCTAATTACATTTTAAGCTATGGAGACACGTGTTAAAATAATATTTTCCCATTGGAAAGTGTTGCTGTTAGACAAATAAAAATATTATCACACAGTCCTTGTGCTGTTAAATAAATACCATTGTAAGAAGGTGCTTCATGGTAAAGAACAAAAACAGAAACTATACAGAGGTCTGTCCTTTACATTTTTATACTACTTGTGCACAGAATTGTGCTTTTCCCCATTAAAAAAATGCAAGTTTACCTCAACTCTAAAGTTTTAATTCTGCCATCATACATCCAAATATGTCAGCTTGTACAATACTCAGTGGCAAGTGGATAAAATACTAAGTTCACGCTTTAGAGCAATTCACAACTAATGCGTGTCATTCAACAATACATTTCTACCAGGACATAAGCTGGTTTTTAACTTTCCCCAGTGGACCCCAGGTCTTGTTAGTGAGAGTTCATGCCATTTAATGGTTTACTTTCAACAGTCTTGCACTTATAGAGTACTGGACAAATGTCTTAGGCGGTCACAGAAAATGATGTCTAAATGATCTTCATGTTGGTGTATAACTATGATACTTTTGGTTAAAGCATGCCAGCTTAGCCTTTTCAAAACCTCACCTAAAGTCACCCCAGGATTTGCAGCAACTGTCCAATACAACCACATCTTTTATAACTCAACCGCTAGTACACATGGTTTGGCTAATCAAAACCTCATTGAGTTATTTAACCAATTAAGTTAGTTAATTAATTGAGCTGGCCGTGAAATTTAAGAAATACCAGGAATGGTTGAGGTTTGGGATTCAAAGCAGCATTCATCTAGCTATCCAAGAAGATATCAGTGACTTTTTGGAGAAGGGCAGAATTTTTTTGCTGTTAATTTGCATATGTTCTAATGTGAAATTGTGTGCTTTTTTTCCTGAGAAAATACACCTTCCTCCAAGAAAAGTAGCCTGAAACATTTTCTTTGACTGCCTAAGACTTGCACGGTGCCATATATTTCGTATGACCATTCAAACCGTACTGCGTTTTAACTACGTTTACCTTAATGAGGTAAACCATTATGAATCAGGCTGCCTTTTATCAAAATTCAGAGGCGTGTTTTGGTAACTTTTTTTTAAATGGCAGAGTTTCACACTGTCATGTATAGGAAATAACCTTGCAGACTGAAGCCCTCTCCCCAGGCTTTTGCTTTGCTTCGCGTACACAGTTATGAAAACGGTTATTTGTAGGAAGTATGAATGAGCGAGAATGTGTGACATTCCCAGCTAAGTGGCAGGATGCAGACGACCAGGAAGAGATAACTGAGTGCATGGTGAGGTACAGGACAAACCCCAAGGAGCTTGGCATGGGCCGACGCTGAATACGAGTCGGGAAATTAGATTACAAAGGTTGGAAATGTGCATTCTGCTCTCTAATAGAAGACGAGATAGTATCAGAGAAGCAGCCGGCCAAATATCCCCGTAACGTTTTTGCAAACAATAACATTCACTGGACTACCTGTCCCTTGGCGTTTCCACGGGGTCGTGTCTGTACCATGCTTCACAAACACATCAAATAACTAAACAAGAGCTCATGATTTCAGTCCCAGGTGAACGTTTACGAAGCGAGAGAGTCAAACTGCCCATAATTCCTTAGCGAGGTGATAGTGCTCTCACTCGGTCTATATAAACAAAAGCTTGCGCCACATTGTGTCACCAGACAATTTTCCCTCCAAAATACATTTCAGATTTTTACAGATTATTACCGATTTCAGTTGCTCGTAGAGAAATACAGCCGCGAGACACACTTCAGAAACCGCACTCTCCCTCCTGGATTCAGACACAAAGCTTTAAATCCAAATTCATTCAAATTCACCAGCACTCAGAACATCTGCAGTCTTGCCAAGTCTTTCGACATGTTATCAAATATCCAACAGCTGAAAGTCTATAAATTTATGCCAGACAGCATGAAAACAACGTTCTGTGGATAAGATTGGGCGAAGCCAGGTACCTAGGCCGAGATCTAAGGAGCCACCCCACATTTCCCTGGCATCAATGAGCGGCATCTCCATTAGTCATAAATGACTCACATGGCAGTGGTCAGCTTCGATAGTCAGGAAACGTTACATGTTAATGGCTGCACCTGGCCTCTCGTCCTTAACAAGTAGGCCATGGATTAAATATTGTACCAAATTCTTCTCTCCTGAGACGGAATTTAGGGGCTGGATGCTAGACATCCTTATGTCCGTCCTCCTGTGTGCCAACTGAGTTATTTTTATGTTCAAATGCTTCCTGAAATCAACGACTTCTATGTTCTCAAACCCTAACTGCTGGAATCTTATTTTTTCCTGCTAATGCTCCTGTATACATTCATTCAGCGTGAGACTCCACAAGTTCACCCTCTCTATATAGTCCTACAAAGTACCTCACAGACCCAAACCTAAGCTGAAAGAGAATCACACAGAGTGACCTAACCGAGCAAACTCTATCAACTGTAAGAGCACACAGGTCCTCATGAATGCATATATTAACACGCCACCTGAGTTCTAGAATTCCTGAAGAAATGCACTCTAAATTTGCACCAGCACAGCAAAACATGGTATTTGTCAATATTTCAGCATAGGCCTGAAGAGCAACACAAGTGTTGGACACGTGTGTATTCAGCCGATGTCCCTTCTAACGACGTAACAGCTACTAAAAAACAAGCTTTAATTCCTGAACGTGTTTCATTACTGTGTTTTTACCGCAGCACATAAATGAAACGGTGACGAACATTGAATATTTGGTTCTAATGGGTGAGGGCGGGGGAGGGGGGTCAATTCTAACATTTAAAGCCTCGTGTGGACTCCAGGTATGTATTGCGACGGCTGCTGCATCCTGTGAAATTGTTACTGAGTTTGCAAAGATCTTGTCCTTCCAGAAGGATTCTTTGCATGTGAACCACATAACCACTGAGCACCAAATTAAATCAAACCCCACCATTTTTCACCAGTGAGTGCTGGAACACAGTAAGCTTACGAAGGCACTGTGGTTAGCAGCCTACAGACGTTTAGCTAAATCTGGGCCACATATATTTGGTAGCCCCAGAGCAAAGTCCTGCTCCTTCTTCAGAGTTCCTTGACTCTGTTTCCCGTAGGGATGTAAGATCTCTAAAATCCATCCGCCTCAGTAGCTCACCTACAAGTTGTGATGGGAAATGTGCCGTCAACTCCCAGTTTGCATTGGATGCCTTAAATCACAGACCAGTTTAATCAACATTACATTAGCTAAGTGGTTCCCATTGACCTAAACTGGACAGTGATGGAGTGATTTATGGTTCCTGATGATGTTGACTAATGTGAAACATTTTATTTGCGCCTTCAAACTATTGAACCAGCTTGGCGACTGCAGATTTGGAAACTGCAAGTGATTCAAAAATATGGAAGACTAAAGCTATAACATTTATTGCTGTTAAAGAGCTGATACAATGTTCCTGTGTAATGTCAAGCAACGTCATGGTAGTTGTAGCATGATGATGTTTACTTTTTGATAACTAGTGACATCAGTCTGTTGAGTTTCAGATTTTATTTGAGCAACTCCCTTGAAGGTGCGTCATTTTATAAAGCATGCGTAGGGTTGATATCTTGTACCTGACATTTTCTAAGAGAAATTCACAATCTTCTTAATTTCTTCATAACATGTTGCACATTCCAGCAAAGCTTACTACACTGTGTGTGTGTGTGTGTGTGTGTGTGTGCATGGGGAGGTGGGGGTCCAATCACAGACAAAATCTCAGGCAAGTTTTCCGTGATTTTTTTTATATGTGTCAACATATAGTCCACAGTCTGATTTAGATAGAAGCTTAGACCCTCCTCTGTAATCCTCAGAGCAAAAGAGGGCGGTGAATGGGGTGAGGCCTAATCCTTCGGGTTTTTAGCAATCGCACTGTGAGAACAAAAGGATGGCAAATGGACTCTTTTCAGCGCCGCCTGGAACGTCTGGAAAGCTTTTAGGAAAGAACTCAGCCCAAATGAGGCTTTTTTTCCTAAAATAGACATAGCCAAAGAGGTATATTAATTTAAAAAAGACTCTTAGTCAATCATTCTTTGCTTATTATTAGGTAAATTGCATTATGTTAACACTATTATGCAAAACAAAAGGTGTAAAAGTGACAGAAGGTAATTTGTTTTCCTAATTCCTGTGAACTGTTAACGATCCACGAGACATGATTACGAGATCAAATTGGGTTAAATCTTAAAATATAAGATCGTTAACATTCCTGGAATACTACCACTGCGAAAAAAATAATCTTTCAGAAATTTGTGTCTACAGATTCTTATCTTTCATAAAGCTACACAATGTCCTTTTACCGTTTGTTTTGGCAGTGATCTCCCCAAAAATGAAGTTACGTTGGTTTCAACTGATCAACAAAAACACTGTGTAGGTTTGTATTTTCCTTAGGCCAATAATCACAGTGAGTCTACAGAAGTAAACAATTCATCCATTGCAAAAATATAGATGGAAACTTAATATGATAAAACTATGCTGACATCAATCGATCTCATTGACAAACTCAAAGAATGACCCTATGATTTATGAATACGCATTGACTCAAAACAATACAAGTATTGTACAGTACAAAGTCAGAAGACATATTTATTAAATATGATTTTGTTGTTATTGTTATTATGGGGGAAAATGCATTTTTGGATTGTACCAGCCATGTCTTTCATCTTCAGAAGAACATGGAAGTGAAATTACCCAAGATGAACACAACCAAATCCACTTGTCAGGTAACGACATGTGCCAGGTAGCAGCAAAACAAGCAAGACCACCTCATAGCTCACACAAAGATAAACAGATTTGGGTGTGCCTCACAATTATACCCCACGTTCTGTCATTTAATCCTCATACCATTGCAAATCCATCTTTATGTAAAGCACACCATATATGTGTCCAATATCTGCCTGTACGAGGGGGCTGGGAATTCTTGCATTAACGCATTTCTGAAGTTATAATTCAATGCTCTGAAGGTATTAAGTATTTCGCAAAACGGAATCACATAAAGGAGCGTTTGTCATACATCCAGCGTATTGGCGTGACATTAGGTTAATGTTTATGACCTTATGAAAGATACTGCATTTACACATTTATGAAACATTTCAATTTATTTGCTGGATAGACCCTCATTGTTGGATAGACCCTCAGCAGCAATGATTCCTCTTTAATGGTTCTCTGATGCTTTATAAAGCCCCATAGGATTTGACGTTGAGCAAGAGCACTGTGAGCACTTTTCCGAAAGTTGAACCCAGGAATCTGCCAGTTCACATTCTCGTACAGACATCAGGATGTGCGACTCTGCTCAAGTCTGCATCTGTACATTTCAAATCATGTAGCGGCACGTACACGTGACACAAGCTCAATAGCTAGATGTTGGGATGTTGCGAGGCGAAATGATGCAAGTGGGGTCACTCTTGAGAAAGAAGAATAGTAATAATGAGATTCTGGGTGACGCCGATAAATCGATGGTATCTATTACTTCGGGCCGAGGCGTGTGCTACCTGGTATCATTTGAAATTCAGATTGTGCTGTCAGGAAGCTACTCAGGATTACCTGCTGACACAGCCCTAAAGGAGTATTTAAATCGCTTAAACCAGGACCTTGAAAGCGCCCAAAGAGAACCCCGATCGATCTGTCAATTACGTGACCGTTAAGGATGGTAAGCAAGCAGGCAGCGTGGGCCCTCCCCAACCGCCGGAGCAGAGGTGCTGCAGCCTCTCGGCGACGGGGAGCGGGAACTTAATCAGGCAAAAGAGATAAAGTCGTGTTTATAAACCCATTAAATCCTAATCCTCTCTGTCACTCAACTTTATCTCTCTGAAGGGCTCACTTTGATGGGAGTGTAAAAACACGGGACAACGGGGAAGAGGCGAATGAAAAAACAATAGGGATCCAACAGTTTGCTTCGCTGGCATTTATTCTGATTCCACTACGGAGGAGGCAAAACTGGCGCGTTTCAAAATAATTTTTCGTACGTTTCATTTATGGCTGTATGTGTCACATTGTAAGAGGAGACGGTATGGAGGAGGAAACGATATGTAAGAATACTTCATTTCAGGGGTCTGATTCCTGGCCGTCCTTTTTACATCTTAGTAAAAAGAGAGACTTGTGCAGATAGTGCTGAAAAGTGATGTCATCTTATGTTTCGTGGCAGATTAAGCCGTATAAAGAATTCCTGCCCAGTCCCAAATGGGTTCCTTTGTGAAATACTAAACTTTGAAAATAAAGGGGAAAAAAAACTGAAAAATAAACCCACCGATGGAACATGGATCGGAGTATCCTCTAAACGAATTCTGTCACCTCATTGAGTTTAACAGAAACATTTACAGTAATCCTGCACACACACACATTATCCAGTGCTGCATTAAGTGTTGTATTAGCACCAAACCAATGAGGATGAAGCGATGCAAGTCATGTGATATGAAGCATTATTTGTTAATAGCCATTCGGTCCTTTTTGGAGTTCTGGTTGACTTCAAACCCTAAGAAAAGTTTTACTTTTACAAAAACTGTCGTTAACTTTAACGACAAAAACAACAGAGACTTTTTCATTCATCACCAATACAGAATAAGCTAGCTAATGATAATTCGTAGCCAGAATCATAGTATCATGTGGTGTTGAAAGTGGTAAATAGTAAGTATACTGCTGACAGGCGGGTAGGTCCACAGTACTCCTCGCTAATTGTGGAGCTTAGCGTTCCAGGTGCGCGCGTATAATAATGACGTACCACAGCTAAAGCTAACCGCAAATTATATCATCGCGCACAAAAGCAAAGCGTAAACAGACGCACGGAGATACGCTGCAGGAGATATCGTGTCAAGAGATCCCCTCCGCAGCGAGCTGGATCAAAAAAGATCTGGTGTGAATTTATGAGAACGTGAGGAGAGGTTTCCTCAAGGCCTACAGGCTACATCTGAGCGTCTATTATGACACTCTTCACGTGTAGCTACATACAGACTTGCGTTTAACTTGTATTTACGTGTCGGCTGCAGATGCCCAGCAGACACAAACACCGAGGTAAGCCAGGTGCGGATGAGATAATAAGGGGGAAGCTGGCGTGAAATTGTACAGTTAAATGGACGTGCAAATAACAGCTGTGGTCTGCAGCGTCCGGCCAAACGACTGGCTGTGAGGTCGAGGTGGTTAGCGCTGTGGAGACACGTGGCAGCTTGGTAAAAGAGGGTAAAAACATCGCACGACCTTGGAAACACCCAAGCTGGCTAAAGCAGCCATGCAACAGACAAAACTGCACTTTTTCTAAAACATACCTACCTTAAAAATAAGCAATCTATGCATATCATATTAGCCTTGTACCTCAGACCAAATATAAAGGTCCGATATGAAGATATTTCATATGCGAGCGAGTCCACCCATTTCTTGGCCTCTGATTGGACAATATCCAATATTCTTTTCTCACTTGACAGTTGGTAAAGAGTCAAGTATTTATCAAGATCTGCATGCAGAATTGCAGTCGTCGAAACAACAGAACAAGCCAATTTTGTGCAGATGTTTCATAGACTGGCTGCGAGTAAATTTGTCATTACATAATGTTCTTGTCCTATTGAAATTAGGCACAGTGGGGCCTTTTGTGATTACAGAACTGTTTTGAATTTTTCTATTTTACTCGATGACATTACAATAAAATGACAGCTGACCATGGGCGCTTGGTAGGTGCATTTTTTTTTTGGAAGCAAAAAACTTCATCAAAACTTTTACTATATATATTTTATTATATCAAGTTACTGCTGAAAGACATTGTAGATGACGGCGGTCCGTATATTTAGCTAAGGCAAATCTGGCCTTCCTTCAATAGCCAATAATGAAGAAATATTCCACAGAGCTGAAGGGAACGTCTGCTATCGCGACATCTGTTGATGACAGAGCTGATGTCTAACTATCCTCCTTCATCTAAATGACAAAAGATACAGATAAGGACCAACAAGCTGGGGGTTGCTGGTCACTTTAAAAAACAACTCAGGAGGCAAAGCCTTTTAAGCAAAGTAACCAATATCTATCCATTCACTTAACACCACAATAAATATTTCACAAGTTGTATTGGAGTTAAACACTCAGGCCTCTGAGGTCAAGACTCTCAAATTCCTAGGCAAGTGAGACACCGTCAAGTAACTTTTTATATGACAGCAACAGAAAAAACAATAATATCGTGATGATTTATTAAGAACTGCTTACACCCATTACTGCAGTCGAGAAGGAATTGATTTAAAATGTAGGAATTACATTCTTATTGTTTCACAAAATATTTGAAGTGTCGGATATTTTTTTTTACATGAAAGCGGTATTTTCTCATATACTAAGACTTAATGAATGAGGAAGTCTGAAGCACCGATATCACTTTAATTTTAATGCTTCTGGTGAAAGCATTTACGGTTCATAATATACTGGTGAAACTCGTAAAACAGAGGACTTGTCTGATTAACATGTGAAGGGGAGGTACAATGAACCGGTGCCCTTTCGGTCTGCCAGGAGTAATCACTGGCATTGGGCCATGGTAAGTGGCATGACCTACCGTTAAAACGCACAGAAAACCCTACAATCCGACTATACTTCCATTATTCTAAACCCACTTCCCAATCTCTTCTCTAAATCACGTATGTGATGACATTCTAACAATTTAGCTATACAAACCAGCATTTTGCACCGTAGTTCACCTCTACTTTATTTCTTTTTATAGTAAATGCAAAATGTTAGGGTCAGCAACGTGGGAATGGGACCGCAATGTTATAATACAAAGCAAATGCTTGAAGCATTCTTATGATAATGGGATATGTGAATATTTATTTATTTAAAAAAACACACGTAAAACACAAGAGCATTTCCAAAATACCTCAAAATGACCTCAAATATCCAGAGAAATGCGCGGCGGACCACGTGACCACGTTGCATTCCTTCGCATAAATTTTAATTCAGTCATGACGCGTTTGGTGCTGCCGGAGAGCAGCAATGCAGTCGCCATGTGCAGACCAAAATACAGAAGTGCAGCTGCAAAATGCACGTGCTTTTGCGCATTAATGGATCCTCATGAAGTAACTGTTTAGTGTCTGGACCGAAACTGGTCCATTGGAGGATCTGTGAGGGAGGCGTCCTACGCAAGGCAGGTATCCCCTGGATGTAAATACAGCTATATTCTGCCACTTCAGGCCTTTCAAACGGCGAAATCGACTACAGTCTTCAAAGTCGTTGTACGCAAGTTTATCGCTATGGCCGAGATAAATGCAATTCTCAATGCCGCCGTATCTGCTTATGGTTAAAGCTTTTATTGGATAAAATTAATTGCGCGTAATACTTCAGCCTAAACAAGTAATATGACTGACGTTGTGGCTCGATCTACGTCATTCGCGCTGCGAAATACATATTTATAAGTAAACTAATGCCTATTTCGTTGTTAATGTAAACGATATTAAGCAGGTGAAATGATCAAACATTTTAATGCTAGAGCAACTGAAAGTAAACTTGGGAGTACTCACCGGCTTTACATGGGTCTTTGTAGTCAATAGACTCCGTTCTCTCCTCTTCATAATAATCATAACTACCGTCGTAATCTAAACAATTTCGTAGTAACAGTCTCCCGTATAAAGTCAATGCAGATAGTAAGACTGCGATCCAATGCATTTTAGATGTCAGTGCCGCTCCGCTGCCCTCCCAGCCGAAGTTATAAATGAATGAAAAAGTACATCTGCCGCTTTAAGGAGATGATTCTCGTTGGAAAGTCTCAGCCGTATTTGCAACTAAAAATTTCAGAGGTTCATTGCCAAGTCCCTGCCGCTCGCAGCGTGTTTCATCTGACTGATGACAGCGTTACAAGTTCACCAACTAATGTAGCGGCGGCGATCCCTTGTCTCCTGCTTGCGTCGGGGGCTTCCCTGCTACTTCGGGATCCAGTGGATTGTTCTCTTCAACAGACGCAATCCCCTGTCGGGAAAATAAAGGATCCAGAGTAACATTAGGAAAAGCTTCTTCCCTGGGAGTACAACAGGACGTAGATGTTTTAAAACAAGACGCAGTAAAGGGCTGCGAGTCTCTGATGACAGGCAGCCCAGCAGGGGCAGTAAGCCAGGACTATAGCACTTTTTTTTCTGCTAACTTACTAAAATCCTGTAGGCATCCTGTCATCGTCAGCATCCTGCTTACTTATTCATACAATCAGGGGTCAGGATCCGGGACGCCTGTGATCTACTCTCTTGATAATAGATTCAGTAACTTCACAGAAGCGACGCTATTCTCTGTTTACAGCGGCAATCGGACGACCCTCAGAAACTGTATCCCACACAAGCCACTAATATAACCGCTATTTCGTTCTTGTAAATGATCAGAACTGTGAGAAAAAAAATGAAATAGAAAATGAGAGCACGTTTTTGGTATATTATTGAAAGGATATAACGATCAGTTGCGTAGTTGCGCTCCTGCGTTGGGGGCAATCCTGTGAAATGAATAAAAAGCCGAAGCCGGTGGTTATAAAAGTAACACAGTTGCTAAAATTGGCTAGGGGATATAATCGTTAAAAATTAAAAAAAAAAAAAAAAAAAAAAAACTGCTAGTGAAGAGATTCAGGATGTTGGGTTTTTAAAAGGCTTCTTCCATGTAGGTGAGATTCTGGCAATAAAATGAAACTGCGCTCCTACTGCCTTTTTTTCTTAAATGAAATTTATAGAGAGGTGGGGTTCGAGAGTAGGCTATAACAGTGCTATAGACGCACTTTACTGTGTAATTCCCCCTAGTCACCATAAGAAGACCAAGACAGTAATTTTCCGAGGTAAGTGCCGGTGAACAATAAATAGTGTACCTTTAAACAGGCGTATAGTAGCCTCATGTTGTGGGCGGGACAAAGGATAAGTAACAGTGAACTGTAATACCATCCCGGTACAGAAAGTATCAATTCAACTAAATATCACCGCAATCCTTTATTAGATACGCGAATTCGTGTTTAATTTGCAGAAATAGAGTGCGGTTTACGCTCTATTGGATCCCGGTAAAGTCGCAGCATGGAACGGTATAAATTCTAAACGGTTTAAAGTTAAATAATTATAGCCTACAGAATAGGCACAATATTAACTGATATATAGGGCAGTTTAAAGTTGCGTGATCGGCTGCGATTGTAGCTATACATATGGGAAGATATGTCTTTGGATTTTCATTTGCCTTCTTTATATCGACGGATCGATCTGTCCATCAGTACATATAGGTTAGTTTCGCTAAGCACGGCCTTCCTAATCTGCCGGCCTTATATATAAATACTTGCTCAGCGTCCTAATGAACGCTGTTGGACAGTAGCTCCTAAAAGATAGACAATACGGGGTTCTAGGGAAGACCCATGACGAAAATTAATATTTGGGGGACATCCAAAATCTAAATATTTTGAAATAATAAATTACGTTTAACAGAACAGTTGTACATAAAATTATATGCATAGTTATTCGTTTAAAATCCAGTATACAATTGAATGCACATACCTTCCATGTGCCTATATGGCTTTACTTTTTCACAGAATATTATCTTGAATTTAAGCGGCCGCATTTTTTCAAACCTTTAACTAGTTCGATATTATATTTGTATATTTGTACGCAGTTGCTGACTCGTACCCGTTATTCCAAACGTGACCATTTCCCATGTGAGATTAAGCTCCCCTTCCGCAGATTAATTCCCTAGGCAAGGCATGCGCTTGCGCCACTCCATCCATCCATCCAACCATCAAGCCGCCCTAAACTTCATCGACTTTAACCTGCTGAGTAAATCTACCGCGGGAGATCAGGCAGCGGTATTCATGCAGACCAGCTTCATTCAGTGAAAACACGAATGCAAATGTAAATTCCGACTGGTTTCTTCGGGATTAGACAGAGCTGACAATGGAGAAGTAACATATGTCGACATTGCCCCACTAGATAGAGCTTTACAGTTTGCGAGAGAGATCGGGCGTCCTTATTTAAAAGTGCGGTGGTTCCGAATCCTCAGAGATAGTGAGATTATCTTTCTGTGGAAAATGATAAAACAAATTACCGGCCGGATAAAAAGACAAGATAGAGCAAGGAGATTGTCTTTGTTAAAGGGTCATCAGTTGAATATATATCCTATACTTAGTATACTAGATTCTTATAGAAGGAAAAAAAAAACAGATAAACATTGCATTAGCTATTTCAATGATGTGATACCATTTCTCCGGTTTGTATACGTTTCAGAGGCAAGTGTTTCACGTTTTGAAATACGCAAAAACTGCGTCCGGAAATAATTCATGAGTAAATAGTACTTAAAACATAAATCGTTCGCAAAGAAGCTGAATTTCCTTTAAGGGGTTTGTGCCCAATGAAATAAGTTTGTTATCAAAATCGTACTTTTCCCTGTGTGAAAATAAGTGTGTGCGTATATGTATACACACACACATACGTATACACACACACACACACACATATATACATATATACACACACACACAGTATATATAAATGCTGTTAAAGAAAATGCACTTAACCTGAATTATTCCTGTAAAATACTGAGTTGTTTAAATTAATAGAAATTGTACAAATAAGTGAATGGATTAGGGTTAGCACTAATTATGAAAACATGCCTGAAAATGTATATCTGTTTAGAATATAAATTACTATACGTAATTAGTTTTCTGTCCCTTTTTTCCACTATCAGCCCCCGCCCCCCCCGGGCCTAATAGATATGAAAGTGCCATATTTGCCACCTCTGAGCAAATTAAACTCAATAGTTGATTGGTTTAGCTTAATTAACACGCTCACTCTTGATCTCTTCATGAACTAATACAATTACCCTGAAATGCTTGAAATTCCTCAGCTCCTATCAGTGAGCTGGTTGAAACTTGCTATCACTTTAATATTAAGGCAGTGTGATGATTTTTGCTGTAAAATTTGTTAGCATATGACTGCTTATTTGTTATTTTTCTCAAGAATGTGTTTATCTTTTGAATACATGTTATATATTCTGAGCAATAATCTCTGTCAGCATCTCTGATAATGTGAGGTTGAGACTCTGGAAGTGTTGGGTGCCCAGTGCATTCTGGGATAGGCTTTAGACTCACCACGACCCTGTACTGTACAAGCGATTAAGAAAGGTGAACAAAAGGTGGTAAGAAAATGTAACATGCTTGCTGAGAAATGACTACGCTAAATAGTCGCACTTTGTTTTGAGTGACTGGTCAGGCTATTTTGCCTTTGTTTGGCTAATCATAATAACCATTATAATTGTGTTATTTAAACTGTTATTTTACAGTCTTCCAAATTTTGTTCTTTCCTCACGTCAAAATCGTTCAGAAAGACATTTTCTTAAACTTGTCACCCCAGCTGAAATGGAAACATTCAAAACAGTTTTTTTTCCCTTTTTATTAACCTAAGAGGATTATTTTGTTACGACAATAAAATTCAGATTAACTTTATTACGCATTTTACTATGTGGAACCACCCGCTCTTGCATCACTATAAAGACAAGATGAACGCAAGTCCTCTTGCAATCCCCCCACAGCTTGTGTGATTCACAGGGGTCAGCTAATGCCACGGAACCTGCGGACATGTTTTTATTGTGGTAGTTTGCAGATGGTCCCTAACATAAGCAACAGTGTGAGAGACTAGGAGCTCAGACACTGAGCCTCGGCCCATGTGATTCCACATCTGGCACGGAGACGCAGCGATGACTCTCTCATATCTGACCCAGAAGGGGAAATCCCAGGATTAGGATGGTTTGAATTACCATCCTATGGATATCACTCCACAGCTTACACACTCCCAGGATCTGACCCGTACTTACCTTAATGGACAGAAGTTTAAAAGATCTGCATCTTAGCCTGAACAACGGCTGTACTTTTCAACAAACAGCGAACTTTAAATGGGATTATTGGCCAGCAAATTATCACACCGCTGTGTGGTCCAAATGTTTATTGAGATTAATGTCTGTCCTCTTTTAATTGCTCTGCTATTAAAAGGAACGGGCGAATCGAGTGCTTCGGGAACTTTTGGAAGTACACAGCAAGCATATTTACACCACTCTCAATATAGAGTGCATTCTCTTTTATCCCGCCGTAGAATAATTTTCCCACCATAATGACATAATGATGCGAACGTAGCATTTATATAATGATTAAAATATATTGCAGTTAATTCGCCTTTTTGATGCCCTTCCTGTTTTAGAAACAAATCCTTAATCGTATTTGATAAGTGTGGTTGCGGCCCACAAGGCCTTCGATCTGTATCTAATGTTGCCCCCTCCCTTCTCCAGGTGCCCCCCCCCCCCCGCCGCACGTGCGTACAGGTCCCTGGCCACGGCACCCCCTGTGTTTGATCCCAGCATGTGCAGTTCAGCGCATGATTAATGGACATCGGGGGGGGGGACTCAGGCGGAGCGCGACGGCGAGAAGTTCGGCCAAGCAGAAACGGCCCCAGAGGAGGCACTGACGAACGCTGTAAAGGAGGATGCCGAGGGAGGAGGCCAGCGCGCAGATGTGGGGGAGGGAGCTGGGAACTGGGTCCCAGTGATGCACCCACATCTGCCGGGGATTTTGGAGGGAAACGGGGAAAACGGGGGAGGATGCCGACGTAGATATAAGATTACGCCGAACAATTAGAATGCAGTGGTGATGCGATTTATTATCGTTCGGGCTCTTGTGTACCACTCTGCTCTGGATTTCCCATGGACAATAAAACATGCTGGCAAAAGTTGTTCACAAAAAAACAAAGCATTCTTTATTCATCAAAAGCGCACGTAAATAGGCCTACATGCTAAATAATATACTACCTCCTTTCATGATTGTATGAGCAACGCTTTTTTTAAACATTACACAACATAGCAGAAGTTTTAGCCTCACATAATAAGTTACTAATGTACAAAAGAAGGGGGTGTGACTGAGAGGTGTAGGATTTGTCAGCTCTGGTGTCTTGCTGTGTTTACATCCCAGAGGTCTGTAGGTGTGATGCAATAATGGAAGCCAGACCAGTGTGTAAGTCAGTCAGTGGGCACTGATCTGACAAACCGTGTTATTGGTCACTAAAGCTGGTTGTGTTATTGGTTTTTCCTGGGTCATATCAGGCAATGATGGATTGTACATGGTAATTCCACCCACTCTGTGTTCCGATACCTTATGTTGGGGGGGTCCCAAAACACAATGATATTTGTTAACTTTAGCCGAAGCGACATTTTCAGCATCCATCAGTTTATTTCAGTGCAAGTCTTCCGGAATTTTCTGTAATAACATTTATGGTGGGAGGATCCATTATACCGCAGACCTGTGCTGGGTAACCAAGTATGGAAGATGGACAGCCTGACAGTGCTGAATTTTAGCCCGAAGTACCATTTTCCAATATTTTATCTCATTTAATTTAACTGAACACGACAAGCTTCATAATGCCAGATTTAAAAAAATGGCTTTCAAGAAGTAAAGAATTCAAGAAAAACATTGTAATGAAGCCTTTAAGGGGTAAGCACGGTGACTCAATGAGTTTGTTGCTTGTAACCAGCAGGGTTGTGGGTTTGAATCCCACCTGTGCTCTCTATGTGTGTACGTGGCGGCGCAGTGCGTAGCACTGTTGCCTTATACCTCTGGGACCTCCGCTCTTGTCCTCACCGTGGCTCCATGCATGTGCGGTTTGCACGTTCTCCCTCTGTCACTGTGGAGTTTCCTCAAGGTACCCTTGTTCCCCCACAGTCCAAAAACTTGCTGCAATTAATTTGACTTACCCAAATTACTTTAGTTAAATGTGGGTCCTGCTCGATATCTGACCGGTAGACTTCTTGGGACCTCATGTCCCTGACGCACATCCTGCGGTCCCGCGTCCCGCGGTGGCTGTACCAGTCCATAGGCAGTGTGGATCATTGTTTTCTCAAAAACTGAAAATGTTATATGGTGTTATGGTTATGTGCTGCAGCAGGGATGTCTGGGATATGGGCGTGTCTTTGGAAAAGCCTCCATGATTGGCTAAGGCAATTGAATGGCGCACTAAAACAGATTAGGATGGGCAGCACCGTGGTGCAGTGGTTAGCATTGTTGCCTCACACCTCTGGAAGCAGGGCTTGTCTCTGCCATGGCAACTATACCTTACCTTGTGGGGACCAAATGTCCCCACAATGTGATGAATACCTGTTTTTTTTTTTTTTTTACCTTATGGGGACTTGCATGTTCTCACCATATCTCCGTGAGGTTTCCTCCAGGTACTCCGGTTTCCCCCCACAGTCCAAAAACATGCACACCAAATTGCCCATGGGTGTGCGTGTGTAAGTGTGTCCTGCGATGGGTTGACGCCCCATCCTGGATTGTTCCCTGCCTCACATCCATAACTTCCAGGATAGGCTCCAGACCCCCCGCGGAATAAGATAAGTCGTTACAGAAGATTGATGACCGTGGGTGTGTGTCCTGCAACGAGGATGACCACCAAATCCATGTCAGAAAGGACATTTTGAGCTAGGACAGGATTTGTAAACTACCATTTCAATTAAAAGCATCTGGATTTCACTTAAGCACTGAGTTCTTGCTGCGTGCTGATTGGTCAGTCTCCTATAATCATGCATGCGTCACTAATGTTAATGTGGAACAGCTGGATGAGTCTTTCAATCAAGGAATCAAACCGTCAAAGCACAAGAAAAACTGAGCTAAATAGCCAAACACCTGAAGTAGCTCAAAGTATCCATTGCGACATGGATTAGGTGGTAACCTTAGCTGCAGCAGACTGATATCCCATCCAAGCTTCACCATACCCTCATGCAGTATGCTGCCTGGATGGATGGATGGATTGATGGATGAAAAATCTTCAAGGTCTAGAAAGAGGAGATTTATAATCACAAAACCATACAGGTGAAAGTCAGCAATTTGAATGACCTTGTGCCAGCCTGAAAGGTTATTTTCCATATACTGGCTATGAACAGAACATTAACCTAATTTTATAACAAAAGAGCAAATCAGCAATATGGCCTTTAGTTGGATTGATTGCCATAGTTAATTAACCGCACATTAACAGCAAAAACTCAATGCTATGCATATACTGCTTTGGGATATACCCCAAATTTTAAAGGTGGTATGTATTCGATTTTAATATACCCAGTTTCACTAGCATACACCATCTGATAACCAAATAGGTTATAATGGCTGCAAGGGTTAGAAAAATCAGAGCAATTTGTTGTCGTTTTATTCCATAGTCAATGGGAAAATAAATGATTTGTGATATTGTTTATGAAGATCAACATTACTGTAATTAATTCAATCAACTAGGTTTTATCAATGAAATAACTTTTTTGTCTTTTGTATAAAAACAGTGCATATCACACTTGAAAGATATGAAATGCTGTAATGAAATACTGTAAAAAAAATACAGACATACATCATCTTAAAGCGTGGAGTGAGGGACCTCACACTCAAATTCAGGCCATAAAGTTTCCATTTACATTTGGGCAGGCCTGCTATTCCTAAGGCCTACCATTACTAAGCTTACCCATTAACAGTAGTTATTTCTTAGTGTCAAAGTGTTTATTTGTGCCTTATGACCACATGCCTTGAGTGACAATTTTTCCGAGCATTTTTGACAGGTTACAGGGCCAGATTTGAATTATTTATTTATTATTATTTTATTATTAATTATTTAAAAATAAATACGAAATATGATTTTCACATTAAGTTGTGTTGTCATTGACAGGAGATGCCATTCATTCTTAAGGAGAAGACTGTAGATGGTTGAAAATAAGAAAATAATGTGGCATTACCTGTCTTGAAGCATCGAATGACAGTTCATGCTTTCAAGGACTATGATAGGCCGGAGGGTGGAATGTGTATTTTTATCAGCAAAAAATGATTACTTTTAATAAGAATTCACTCCAGGGGAGAAGTAGCACAGTCTTGTTTCCAAGGTTGTGTCCCACTGGGGGAGGGCAGAATGCACTTTGTGTTCTCCCCAGAAACTGTGAGAACTGTACATCCACAGCCGCTTGTCGCTAATACCTTCAGCTGGCTGCTTTTTAAAAGCTGCCTTGGAAATAGAGACTCGCCAACATGGAGCTCATCGCGATGACGTAGCTAGACCGACGTTTTGTTTTTTTTTCTAATCATCCTGTGGCATGATATCGTCCACGAAGTTGGAACTGCGTGTCTGTGACCTTACTCATTTATTTCCGGAAATGCGAGTTAGGATCGTAATTAATTGTTGAGCCTTTGGGTTACGGAGATCCAATTTGTGCAGGGATACAGTAACCCACAGTGCAGGGTTGGGTGTTATCAGATAATGACGTCGGAGAAGGTTTGGAGATGTCGGCCGCCCCTTTGGCCGAATCTGCCATTGACTAAAACGAGCGTCATTAGTATTCTTTAACTGCAGGGTTGATTTCCTTGCGGGTAGACTGGTACCTACTTTTATAATAGGATAGACAACAAGAATCAACATTTTTATTATTAGCTAATTGTGTAATTATTTATTATTATGGGCAATTATGAGTTTTGTAATAATATTTCAGCTTGCCGTAACTGCCAATGGCTATCTCTGCCTAACAAACTGATAGTAGACATTAAGCCAATGCAACGATTATTCATGCTAATGCCTTAAAACAATAATCTCTATAATGCCATTTGGTGATGC
>JAODLC010000054.1:379794-396295 GCA_026781145.1 Hippopotamyrus pictus | reverse complement strand
GTTCCACCACAAATGATTCAGCTCAAGAGCTGTGTGGTAATTAGCACAAGGAGTTGAATCAGGTGTGTTAAATAAGGATGAACCATAAAATTGTGTAGGGCTCCGGCCCCCCAGGAGACCCCTGGTTTAAAGCTATTTATCTGAGTAGTCAGTGTATATTTGCTCAGAATAAGACATACAGTTTAAAATTATAACATTTAACTTAAGAATAATAAAAACATTATAATGTCGTCTGTTCTGCAGAAAGTTACTCGTATCTTACTGGACGGCTAGATGATCACCGCTTCAGTTCCCAAATCTCTCTTCAGGGGCACCTCAGCCGTTCCAAGTGTTTGTTACCTTTCACCACCTGCCTACTCGAACCATTAATTTAATTGGTTAAAGAAGTCAATGGGGTATTGATCAGCCACACGAGGCTGGGTAGCGGTCGAGTCCAGAAATGCATGGGTGTATTGGATTATGGTTATGAGACTTGTTGAAAGGGTTAAAAGGAGATATTTTGATACATCATAGTTTTACACCATCAATAAGGTCATTTAAATATCATGTTCCTTGATGCCTAAGACTTCTGCACAGCACTGTATGTAAGGCTAGCCCAATTAATTTAGCATATATTATCTTTATGAAATATTACTCTCCTCTTTTTGAACTAATTAAATTTGGTTTGATTTTAAATTAGCACCTTCTTAATCCAGACACACTTTGACATTATGTTTTCTCGCTGGCGTTCGAGCGCTAGGCGGCACGTGGTGGGCTGGTCCCGCTCAGCTGAACGAATGTTAACGAGTGTTATTGTTGCGCTGGTTGAAGCCAGATCCATGCAGTGGAAGAGTGATACTGTTTCAACTGTATTAAACAGGGGAAAACCCATAAAAAAAAAACATGCAGCAGAGGTAGCCCTTTGTGGTCGGAAGAACAGACCCTGGGAGTGTTTTTTCCAAGTGAACCTTCCTTTTGTAATTGCGGAGCGTAACCTGTTATTTTGACTGGAAACGAGGGAAGGAAGTCGTCAGGAACATCTTATCTGTGCTGCCACGTCTGCGACCCAGTCGCCCAATCATATAAAGACAAGAGGAAACCTTTATTTATATGCTAGTATAACTTCTCCGAGGTATAGATGCAAATAAATTACCCAGCTGCATATAAATTAAAAGGGGCCGCTTCCTCCTTGCAATAACAGGACCTGCGTTTTGGCGATAAAACGGCATATCTCGGCGGGAATAAGCCGACCGTGACTGCGCCTAGAATAAATTAAATGTTTTCCTTCACCGGAGAATCGAAAGTGGAGTGAGTACCAGCCAAGACCTGCCTCAGGGTTTGTGTGGAGAGGTGCTGGACAGGATATCCTTTGTTTTAAAGCGCCACGCAGCCCCCCGACTTTCAGGGAGACCGATGTTTATTTGTGCAATAGCCACCGCGGCGCGATAAAAGCATGTGACCGCACTGCCTGTTGATTGCCCTCCCTTCCTTGTGGTGGCGACGCTGAGTTTGTGCTTCATCACCTTCCAGAGCTCCTCCAGTCCAAGTCCCCTGGGTGCAGATGTGAAGATGCGGCCCATTGTAACACTGCGCACCGTTCATCTTCCGGTCAGCCGTTCTTTGCAAACCCAAAGCCACGAAACCGTCAACTGAACACCGACCAAACCATTGTGGCACGGAAATTACTATTCTCATTGATGACCTTGGATGAGGTCTCAGAAAAGTAGCTGTTTCTTTGTGTTGGCCCTGGTAGTCGAGTTTAAATTAATACATGTAATATTTATGTGAATATAATTAGGTAATATAATATTTACTTTAAAATATATATGCCTGTAGGGAAGGTAGAATGGGAGAATAGGACAGAATATCAATTAGATGCGCTGTACCTGCTGTGACACTGTTGTAACTGATTTGATGGACTTCAGGAAAATAGCATAGTGACAGACCTTAATTGTAAGGTAGAATGTAGTGTTATTTAGCAGGATAGCTGTATTTGTGTAATAGTTTAGTTATTTGGGAAATCCACAATGCAGATATGGTTCTTAAGATAAGTGCTGGTCATTATTTACTTAAATATATGTCAAATATTTTAGGCCAAAAGGTCAAAAAAGAAAATGAAGCTAGATATTTCAGCGGATGGCTCCAGAACCGGAATGAAAGGTCAGCTGAAAGTGTACAGGTCCTTCCCGGAGTGCGGGTGGAACCCAGGAACGCTGTGAGACGGCACGCACGGCGACGAGCTCCAAAATAAACCATGATAATCATCTGATTCAGGGCAGGGGAGTGCCAGAGGAGGTGGGGGGGACAAGGGCTGGACCCTGGGGGGGAGACGAGATAAACACAGTGTGTTCGGGTGGCTGAGCAAGACTCAGCTCTGTCAAGATAATTCAGAGAGGTGGAAGATCCCAGTTATTAAGCAGTGGTGCCTAGAACTGTATTTAAATATCTTAATGGTATTGTGATGTTATTATGCTATTTTTCAACTGGATAACTTGGTATATGTACCGAAATATGCACTCAGTGACCACTTTATTAGGTACACCCTTCTAATTCTATACCGCTGTTCTGCTGAGAGCATTCATCAGCACCTGGTTCACAAACTGCTCTGCAGCGAATCATCAGGAATGTAGAGAAGACTGCTGGCCCTCTGTTACCTTTACTGCAAGACACGTGCAACTTTCTTTGTCTTCGCAGAGCCAGGAATGTCCTCGGTGACGTGTCTCAACCTGGACACCATTTGCTTGGACTGTCGCCGTCCAGTAGAAGGCATAGAGCAGTCAAAGCTCACGCTACCAGCTTTAAGATGCTTCGTACTGCCCGGGGAGCTGCTATCCTAGTCTCGTTGTACTACCATGTATAATGACAATAAAGGATTGAATCTCGAATGTTGAATCTAGTATTGAGTAAAACCTGCTTTTACCTCCAGAACCACTTCAAGGGTCGACAAGTCGTGTGTTCAGGGAAGACTTTCTGCTCACCGCTGTTGTACTGAGCTGTTATTCTTGCACTCTCTGACCTTCCTGTTAGCTTTAACGAGTCTGGACATTCTCCTCTGAACTCTTTCATTAATGGGGTGTTTTTGCCCACAGAAATGCCATTGACTGGATGTGTTTTTTCTTTCCGTCCATCACGTCATTCTCGGTAAACTCTAGACATGTAGCGCATGAAATTCCCAGGAAGGCAGCTGTTTCTGAGAGCCACCATTTATGGCACTAACAATCACACCACGTTTAAATGGCTTAGATCAGACATCTTAGCCATTCTAATACTTATTAGAATAATAGTGAACCACTTGACCCTGTCTGCATGCTGTGTGGATGGAGATGCACGTTCCTAGTGTATATAGAATGAGAATATGTTACGTTACTATATATCTGAGCACAGAGAGCTGGGTTAGCTGGCGACCCAGGAGTCATTAAGAGTGAAGGGTTCTGCTCGATGGCCTTACACTCAGTAAGATCAATCTATCAGTCAATCAATCTTTATTTATGTAGCACTGTTTTTAGCCACAGCATTTACAAAGTACATTGCAGATATTTTAAATGAAGAAAAAGAAAGCGATTAAAATTAATGTACAAGAAATAACAAGCACAGAAAAAAAATAGAATCAATTTTTAAAATAAGAATAATAAAAAAATAAATAAATACCACCAAAAATGCGAGACCTTAACCAACGTCCCCGTTTGGGCACTGTAGCCCCTACCTCACTGGGGACTGTAGCCCCTGCCTCTCAGGGGCCTCTTGCTCTTACTTCACTGGGGAATCTATACCATACCTCACAATGGACTCTAACCCCTACTTCACTGGGGACTCTAGCCCCTACCTCACTGGGGACTGTAGCCCCTGCCTCTCAGGGGCCTCTTGCTCTTACTTCACTGGGGAATCTATACCATACCTCACAATGGACTCTAACCCCTACTTCACTGGGGACTCTAGCCTCTACCTCACAGTGAACTCTAGCCCCTGCTTCACAGGGACCTCTTGCTCTTACTTCACTGGGGACTCTAGCCCTTACCTCATCCTGGACTCTAGCCCCTACTTTACTAGGGACTTAATATCCCCTACCTCACAATGGGTTCTAGCCCCTACCTCACAGCAGACTAAGTTGGTGAAGTCGCCTCCTTTGAGAAGTCTGGTCCATTGTTGGAAAGTCCTGAGAAAACTGGCACTTTGCTCCCGTGCTGAAACCTCCTTATGCTGCATTTTTCCCTGAGCCCTGGTTGTTCTGCTCTGCCTGGCCTGGTTCTGTTTTTTTCACAGAAGGCACGCAAGCAGATTTACGTTGTCGGAACAGCGCACAAACAATGAAACCCCTTTAATAGGTTTTGGAAGCACGAGGGTCTTTGGGACTAACATTCGTGCCGTTCGGCCTGAAAAGGTCCCCTTCCCTCCGGAGCTGACTGACTTAACAGCTGACAGTGAAACATTAAACGAAGTACTTAAGCGATACTCAGCATTTTCTTTGGTCCGGGCATGAAAAGCTGAAAAAACACAACGGTGCCTTTGCCAATGTCAAGTTTCCTGTTTAAAAAGCGCAGATCACTCGATGCCTCCGGTCGGATTCCCATCAGCTCCACACAGATTTTAATTAGCGACTTTAAAAAAAAAAAAAAAAAAAAACAACAACAACAACTGATAGCTAGAGACCGTTTTTCATGTTCGTTATTGACTTTCTCCAGGATTCCTCCAAAGTTAATAGATGTCATATGGATGTTCAGAAGTGGGTGGGAAAACCAGGAGGGAAATATCTCTCTTTGTTTCACACCAGCTACCGAAAAAAAAAAGGCCCAGAGCAAGCAGCAGGTCGGCCGCGGGAAAGCGTGACTTCGTAATCAGCGCCTGCCGTGAACTTGCACTGCAGCGAGAGTAGTTTCGATGACAGGAGCTTCCTGGATAGATAGGAGACATCAGATAAGCTCCCGGATTTCAGGAAGCTGATGAGCAAGCCCCTAGCTGACGATAAGACCACCAACACGCCCCGCTCTCATCGTGCGCGCTCTCCCGCCACGTTCTTTTCCCCTCTGCCGTGTTTGCGCCAAGGGGTCCGGATGACGCGGTCGTACACGGGCACGGTCCAGGGCAGCCGCTTACGAGGACGGCACTCGCGGAAGCCGGAGAGGAAGCGCTCCTTCCAGCGGCATCGCTGGGACAGGAAGCGGGAAGGTCGTGTTTTTGAACGGAAGGCGCGGGGTAGGATGCTCCGAGGGCAGCGAGGGCCTGGCGACGGCGTTGAGATTTACAGCCGTTCTGTGCCCAGGAGATATCAGCACAATGAGTATATATTTGTTAATCATGTCAGCTCTAAACCCAAAGAATATTAAAATGCAGCTTTAATAGTTTTATATATTTATATGATATAAAATAAAATATCATCACTGAATATATAAATGAGCTTTAAATATACTTGCAGCTTCATAATCCATACATTGCACATTTGTAGAACATTCATAAGCTTCATGGAATTATACTTTAATACAAGACATGACAGCTGTAATATACATTAATAATAAATATCATAAGGTTTGCTATTAATCTTTTTATTTATCTTGATCATTGATAGTGTTATGAATGCAGTGCTTTAAGACATGTTATGTTATATTTACATGCTGCTTATGAATGTTCTATGAATGCATTATGAAGACGCACTGAATGTTCTATGAATGCATTATGAAGACGCACTGAATGTTCTATGAATGCATTATGAAGACGCACTGAATGTTCTGTGAATGCATAATGAATTCATTGTGAAGGTGCAGTTAATATAAAGCATTAGCAAATGCCCTTATCTGTAATAATACAATTGTGTGCATGTTGCCTAGCGACTTGAAGGGTAAGGTAAGGGTGATTTGTTGGGGAAGCCAGGAGAGGACGGGGATCCCCGGGAGACATCACAGCTGGTGCCCCCCCCCCCCAACCGCTGACAAAATGATTCATCGTTGCTGCCCAGGGAGCGGGCAGTAGCCGCTGCTGACGCCAAATGGGGCACCGCCAGGATCTGCCCTCCGGACGGGTGTCCTGTGAGTCATCTGACCCACCCCCCTCAGCTTAAAATACAGTGCCCCCTAATGGTCTGGAGGTCATTTTGCAGCCCGTAGACATCCCATCCTTCATTGCTCCTGAGGACACAGTGCTATACTTCATAGTAGCAGCTATACTCCCTGTTGTTGAAAAGTGCTTCCTTTTGCTAGGATGTACCATCCAGAATGTTTGTTTTTGCAATGTATGTAAGGTTTGCAGCTGTAGTTTCAAACCAAAACAGTCAGAGTATAAGGTAATAGTACAGGAAGCGGCTGTTTGTAAAGCCATAAGTTGTTACTTTTGCATGCAAAGAAGTCATTTTCAGTGACATTGGTGTTCATCATATATGAATGCACTGATTCTTCACTTTTGAAATAACTCAACTGTTTCTCATAAGCAGACCGCCTGCTGCAGTCTGTTGTGGTTTCCTCACGTTTTTTGGGCAGCTCCACTGCAGTTATTGATTGCGACCATCAAGGGGCTGAAATGGTATATAAGCACACTGGCAGAACCAAGATTCTTTTTGTTTTTCCTTTGAGTTACATCCTTCCTTAAAGAAAAAAACAAATCACATGCAGCCAGTGCTGCCACCTGCTGTTCATTTGTTCAGCATGAGGTCCAGCACATGCGGGAGTGGAAACCCTGGAGGAACTGTCAGTCGGCGGCATATAAAACACTGTGAAGTAGTGTTCCTGATTAAACTGTGATTTCTGCTTTAACCAGGAGCACGCCGCCGGTCACAGAGACATTACACGTTTTCCAAGGGGTGTGACATCAATCTGGCCCAGCCGCTGCTCAGCCCCCCGACCGACAAGGGCTTTTGAGGAAAAGTAGCAGCTGTGGGCTGTTAACTGGCTTTGCTCGCTGCTGACGTTTCAAGACATCATCAGGCAGTCTGAGACGGGATTGGCTATCAGACCCCTTCTACAGTCTGACAGGATTGGCTAGTCTGAGATAGGATTGGCTATCAGACCCCTTCTACAGTCTAGGATGGGATTGGCTATCAGACCCCTTCTACAGTTTGAGACGGGATTGGCTATCAGACCTTTTCTACAGTCTAGAATGGGATTGGCTATCAGACCCCTTCTCCAGTTCCGGATGGGTTTGGCTATCAGACCCCTTCTACAGTTTGAGATGGGATTGGCTATCGGGCCCCTTCTACAGTTTGAGATGGGATTGGCTATCGGGCCCCTTCTCCACCCCCCTCCACCAGCTCTTTTTCATCTCCAC
This sequence comes from Hippopotamyrus pictus, assembly GCA_026781145.1. Taxonomy (NCBI): domain Eukaryota; kingdom Metazoa; phylum Chordata; class Actinopteri; order Osteoglossiformes; family Mormyridae; genus Hippopotamyrus; species Hippopotamyrus pictus. The sequence continues at coordinate 389,068 of JAODLC010000054.1, read as the reverse complement.
CCCTCTGGTGAACCACCCACCTATTTCTGATGCCCACTCTGGAGCTGCAGCCCCCCACCTTACTTGCCCTTGCAGTTCCACCCCTGGCCTCTCCGTCAGCACGAGCCACTCAGTCATCACCCTCCATTGTTTCGCTTGGCTTCTATCAGCTTAGACCTGTGTCATTCAGGACAGCAGAGCAGAGCAGAGCAGAGCAGAGCAGAACAGCCAGGCAGACAAGCAGACAGACAGACAGGCCGTGATGTCAAATCAGGGGTTACTACTAAATCTGATTTGTGACAGACTTTGTACTGTCTTAAAGCATTGTATGATAATAATAATAAACCCATCCATGGTTAGGCTCCAGGGCCTCCCATGATCCTCTTGTGTTGAATATGTTGTCGGGAAGATGGATGGATAATAGAGAGCATTCTAATGCGTGTCACCACCTGTGGATGCACCCCCATGCACCTCAGCTCCTGATCCCACCACCGTCTGACCCACGATTACTTAAAGCAAAAAGACGCACTGCTTTCCGCTGACACATTCACACAGTTGCTCTCCCCACTCTCATGAGGGAAAAAAAGAAAGATTATACATTTTAGCTTTCCATTTATCTCATTTTATTTTCTCATACGATTGCTCTAAGGCACTTTTCATAAGGGATTCCTACTGTAGCGGTTTTTATGACATCTTCCACGGTTACTCGATGGCTGGCTGCGTTTATGGAGGATTTTCCTAACAGCCGCATGCTCTGGGACTTGGGGATCATTACCTCTGCGTCAATCTTTGTTCTGCTTTTGATGTTGGACGACCAAGGCGGCCTGACTGTGAGCTATGTGGGTGAGGGATCCTAATGGTCGTCAGCTTGGGGTTTTCTTCTCATTCACTATGTTTTTCAGTCTGGCGATCTGGGGAAGGGGGGGCGCGTTTTTAGCAGCTTGCACGAACCTCATTCCCAGGAAAACACAAAATGAAACCAAATGCAAAAACAAGTCGATCCTGTACAAAAAAACCTTGATTCTATAACCTGTGTTTCCTTAATCTGTTTAAGGAGTTTAAGGTGCTGTTCTTCAGTGCGTCCAAGATCTCATCCTCACCAATTTTGTGTTCTGATGGTTCAAGGCTGGATTAGCCTATGGGGTCCAGACTAACAGTCACATGACCTCCCGGGTAGATGTACAGTGTGACAAACCTCGAGCCATTCTTCTTGATAATTACTTCAGCAGGCAGAGGTAAACACAGCATGTGAGTCAGTAATTGCCACGGGGGGGCATATGAGTTCGGGGGGTCTTATCTCGAATTGTTTGCACATTTACTCAGAGGAAAAGTCTGTTCGTTTGCATAAATGGATGAGGGGGTCACACGTGTTGTTTGCTGAAGATAAAAGTTACACGGCTTGACATGCGATTCGATGAGCCTGAACACAAATACGCAGCCTTTAAATTATGCATATTCTGGCGTGGTATTCAAGGGTATGATTAATGAGTAACTGTATAATTTTGCGCAATAACATTCCTTTTAATAAAATTAAATAAATGTAGATATTAGAACATAAAAGTGGGTTGCAATATGGTCTTTGTTTTCCTGATAGATTATGAGTGGTGAAGTAACTAGAACACTTTGAATCTCGGGGGGTCTTTTAATAAATGTCTCATCCAATGGGCCATGCTGTACAAGATCACCTTCGCTGCTCTGGGGGTGTCGCTATTTTTAGCCCTTTGCAGTCTTTTCAGTTTCCCCCAGAAGTCTCCCGTTTAGCAGCGACCGAGTCTCATTTCACATTTCTGTCTACAGGTGAAATCGTAGCATCGATGCTGATCTCTCTCGCTAAAAAAGGACATTTAATATAATGAATGATTCTTCGTATAGTTTTCATTTCCTTATAAAATATTACATGCAGACGTACATGTCTGCTAACATATTTCAAGCGTCTAGCGTCACCAGCTAACAGACAGAACATCTTGTCCATTCGTTATTGTCTTGCTTATCAGTTTTCTGGCGACTTTCCTCCAGTCCCACATGGTTTAATATCACGTTGCCTGTAGGTGTTTGTCCACTCTGTTTACACCAGGATACACAAGCTGTCTCTACAGCAACGTGTCACCACCAAGGATAAGTAAGAACGCAGCAATAAGAAGCCGGATTTCATTTCTGTACCTGGCCACTCCTGTCCTCTGGATAACCTCGAATGTGTTTCACTTCCTGTCTTAATAAAAGGTTCAATCTAAAGTACAGTTACTGCTTGGCTAGACCCACTATGTTCAGTTTTTATCTGGGGAAAGACTACAGGAAATTTAAGTACATGTCGCAGGACTGGGAACTGAACATGCACACACACACATGCACACACACACACACACACGCACACACACACATGCACACACACACACACACACACACACACGCACACATATAGTATATAGTTGAATGAAAAATGAAACACTGATACTGTGTTGGCCAAAGTCATAAAATCATAAATCTGATCCACAGAAACAGCTGCAACTATGTAGCTCTTCATCTGCACACAGTGACTGCATATAGTGAGCTTAATCCCTGCTCTCAGGATTGTATTTTATCTTTGAGTATTCATGTCACTGCACAAAGACTTACGGTCAAAATATGTATTCTAACTGGCTTGCCCCATAGCTTCGGAAAGAAAGACTATGTAGATGCATGTTTACTAATTATAAAACCATAATGAAACACATTTGCCTAAAAAGCAAAACACGTCCTCCAGTTTTTCAAGAAAAAACGAATAAAGAATGTTGCCTGTCGTGTGAAACTCTGACTCAAAATATGTTAGTATTGTTTCTTGTGAATAAGACTCTTTTAGTACTGTGGAACACATATTGTCAGCATTAACTAGGAGTAGCACCTTTGAGCTGCATGAACTTCAAAGTCCACGAAGATCTGTTTATTCAGGTCAGTGCGATTGCAGCCATAAAACAACACAACGAAATGTAGGTCTTTTTTACACATTAAAGAAATGAAAGGTAACGTAGAAAATGACCGAGAATTACGTCGAGTGAATCACAACTGAGCGGTAACATGGTGAGATAGGAAAAGCAGACGGTTTTATGCTGCTAATCTTACCCAGAAGCCTTGCTTTCCTGGGTAAAGATCCCTCCCAAGTGTAATGATGCCCCCAAGTGGGGAGTTTTATGGTGTTACCTGTCTATTCCCAGCTCTGCCACCTTCTCTAATAATCGGCTAACAGAATAAATATGGACACACAAGATCATTTTTCGTTTACCTGTAGTACATATTCAGGATTATGAAGAGTTAATGAACCAGCATTAAGATTTAAATGCTGTTGAAACACATTTTCTTGCCTGTGATACCTTTTTAAGTCTTCGCTAGCTGTAAATAAATGATCACTTGGATCGAGAACCACCTAGAACGTTAATTCCCAGAGGAACGTCTGCTAAGCATGCACACCATATGTGATTCTGGTGAGACTTGAAGGCTTGTTGCTGCACCCAATCACATATCAGGAGACAAGTAATGCCTGAGATCTGATGGAGCGCTGAGCTTTTCCACGCTCTGATCCAGGAAAGTGATGCGAGTACAGCTGCCCGAAGACCTCGGATGGAAAGTGCAGTAAAAAATGCGGGTAGGAGTTCATTCGCTTAAACAACGCCTTCTCAAGATCCGCATGGACCCTATCGGGACCTACAATTAGGGTAATGATTACTGGAATGAAAGGACTATTCCGGAAGGCAGGACTGGTTTCTTGTAACTACTGCAGGATCAGTTTAGAGACAGAAGGAAGGGATTAGGAATGTTCCCACAGTAGAGACCAGAATGACTCAGAGAGATCTTGACGACAACAACGTCGAGAGCGCCTTAGCCGCCATGGTGCCGTAGCACAGCGCTAGCCAGAGGTCCTTACTGGAGGCTCCCAAGCTAAGACAGGAAGCCTGATGAAAGTAGAGCGAATCAGGCCACCCAGGAGTACAAAGCTGTCAAAAAACTGTGATTCTGGGCAGACGTTCCAACTGGGTGATCACACAAACCTGGGCCGGAGGGGATGTCATGAAACAGAACTTCAAGGTACTCCGTAACCCAAAATATTACCACAGGGTGTCAAATGTTACGGGCAAGTCCCTCTCCCTAAGGGAGTTTACATCACTAAACCTTCTGCATGTTGCATGTTAACAAATTCCCAGTGGTAATATTTGGAAGTTTCCCCTTTTAGCTAGGTCTGTATAACCAATGGCGCATTTTTGATTACACGTTCGCATACTTTAGCGAGCCATCTGGCAAAAATTCTGGTGTTAGCATTTTTCACACCAAATGAAGACCAGCGGTCCGTACATCCAGTCTCATTCATGTGCAATAAATGACCAGAATAACAGTCATCCATCTCTATTGTTTCAGTATGAAATCATGGAATAGCTGACTCCATAACAACCCCTCTTGTTTCTACGGAAGCGGTTCTGTTGGTGGTCCTCAGAGCTCCTTCAAATGAGATGGAAGAGGCTGTGTTTTCTGTTAGAAGACAATCAGGAGAGCTGAGGTCTCGCGGAGCTCTGACATCTGCACATTTGGCTGGGGAGACAGCGCTTGGCATGATTGTACATGGATTTATCAGATATATTTGGATGTTGTCAAAGAATAGTTTGCGGCGTGTGGAGAAAATCGTGACTTAATGCCCTCTGGGGACCTTATTGTTAACATGGAATCCGCAGTCCCCATAAACAATGACCAGTTAATATCTGAATAGCATGCAACCCCATGGAGCCATTTCTTGTACAATCAGTATGACTTTTTAATAAGCAGTTTGCCTATTGGACCATGTGTCAGTATCGTAAATGACCCAGAACAGCAGAGGCATGGTGTCTCCTAGTAAACTCCAGGGAGTTTGACCTGCCCCTATCTACCCTGTCCTGTTCCTGCTGGGCCAGCATCCACCCCTCCATTCCGTTACCCTAGCTCAGGGGTGTCAAACTCCAGTCCTGGGGAGCTGGAGCCCTGCACATTTTTGGGTTTCCCCTCTTAACACTTAACACACCCGATTCCCCCCAGGACTGCAGTTTGACACCCCGGCCCTGGCTGCTCTCTGTCACTTGTAATTAGTTAATTGTCATTATACACACCAGTCCTTCATATAGCCTCATCATTATTGTAAAAATGTACTTAACCCCTCTGCCGGGTCATTTTCTGTTCACCAATAGTGGTGATCGAGTGTTTCTGTTCCACTGTTTCCCATCTGTAGCCGGTTCCTGTTCTACCTGCCTTCTGCTTTGACCCCTCATGGGCCTTTAATTCCTGTTGGTTTTGTTTTTCTAATAATCCCTTTTAGTCTTTTCCCCGAACGCTGCATCTTTCTGTGGTCGTGACTTGAGGTAACCTTCCATCCATGCCTACAAGCAGTAACAGATGTGATCGGAGCAGCGTCAGTAACTACATGACTGTAATGGTAATTGTGCTTTTTTTGGGTAACATTGTATCATTGGACAATCACTGGCTTGTGCCTTACGGTGGGATGCCATGTGAATGACTATAACCCATAACGAGCGATAGCAGGTGGTGAGGCTTTACAGTTTGTTAAGCTATGTGCAAACACAAACACGTGTAACAGCTTTAATTGGTCAGACATAGTACCACTTAACACTATGCTCATCCTACATTTAATCTTCTTTCTTCCTTTCATTTACTTCACTAGCAAAGAAGAACTTGAAACGAATGGAATGGTACACCGATGAAGTGTTTTTAAATTAATTATTTAAACCACAAAGCTGAAATCTGAAACGATAAGAGACTTTCTCACTATAAAACCACGTGATGTTCCAGCACACTCAAGCCTGCTTGCTTACTTAGCGGATCTGAGAGACTCTTGTTACGGTTTTAGGGAAAGACCTAAGACCAGAAAGTTGTTTAGCTTGAACTGCTGTAACCCATTCATGAGAATACTTGAATCCATTGTGTTGTAAGATGAATGCCTTCCTCGAGCATCCCCTAATGTATCCACTAAGTGTAGAAATTGGCACGATGGAAATTGCAGGATGTTCTTTGTAAACTTGTGCTCCCATGTGCACTGTGATGTTTTGGAAACTCTCCAAGGTTTTCCTTCAGGGCTGCCCCGCTACGGTAAACATTTACATAAATGTGCACGGCCATTGATTTGGATTAAGATTTAACAGATTTTGAATGTCGCGCATGCATCAGTCTGAAATTTTGCACTGTGGTTTTGAGTAACTATTTCCCACCTCGGTGTTTACCCAAAGCGCCCTCTACTGGTCACTGTTGTTTCCTAATGGAGTGGCGTGTTGCTTAGCAACTTCCAAAGGGGGCCATCAGTCGACATCTCTGGCAGTACCAACACGCTGGGAAGCAGAATGGCTCTTCAAATGTTTTTGGCATTGCAAAAAAAATATAAAAAATCTCTGAGGATTGTACAGTAGAGGAATTAATTTGCGCAGTGTTTTTATCTAACACTACTTGCATAAAATACTCTTGGCAGTTAATTTGGGCCTGATACCCTTTGGCTGCTACTACTACTACAGTACTTTAACTACTACACTACCAGACAAAAATTAATCTGAGAAGCTGGGATTTCTGGATGAATAAAGCCATTCTTGAACAACTAGCACAAAGCTAATGCTAGTGTTCATGCAAACGGGCTATGAAACTAGGATACTCTAGAGTAGTCTGCTTCGAGACTAAACAGGCTTAAGATTGAGATTAAATCTTTCTAATATCCATAAATTTCCTTGTGGTTTAACTATGACTTAGAAATATTAAGTTTAATACCTGAAGCTATACCTACAACTGAAAACAGGGCCTTTAGATTCTCCATTTTTGCAGTTAACCAATCTAGCTACCACAAAGTAGCACATGATAAAAAAAAAACTTTCTATGTCATCTAAAAATAAAATTGCTTAAATAGCTAAAAAAATGCCCTCACTTCACTTTACAGTCAGTGTACAGGCTCCGTAGCTATTCTCTGCTTATTCTCTATGCGGTTTCTATGCTTAAATCAGTTCGATATTATCGACCCTTGCATGCTAATACAGGCTTAATAACTAACAGTCAGCTTCTCTATCGACCTGCACTCTCCAAATAAGGCACCTAATTCATTACAGTTGCATTCCATTTATCTTTGTGGCCTTTCAAGACAACACAAGTACATACATATTGATGAGAGAGCAAAGTACAGTGCGACTTCAGCTTACCTATCGGCTGCTGTTATTAAACTGAAAGTTCTAATTCTGATTGTTCCAACAACTCTTAGGCAAAATTGGTTTGTGTAGAATTTAAAATCCCATTCTACCCTGTGATTTGCATGGAAACCGAATTGTGGACGCGGAACTCTGTCAGAATATTAAAGTTCTTTTTCAATAACTATAATAATGCATGTTTGGATCCTGCAGACTCCTGTCTGTCTTGACACTGCAGAATTACATAAGTATGACAAAACCCATTAAGTAATGGCTCGTAGATTAATTCTAGCTATTTATGAGGTAACCAATTAAAACACAGGATGACAACATAAACAACCTTTATTTCTCCTTACGAATCGGACTATGCTTCTTACACAGATTTATTATTACATTCATTATTACATTTCGGTTTGCAGTCCAGGGAAATGGAAAAAAAAAAGTCGACATTAACTCGCTAACAGCTCAGTAAATCAAGGCCAGTGCCATTTTATTACAATGTAATTTCGCTCACAACTAATCAAGCGTCTTTAGAGCAATTGAAACTGTCTACGATGAACGGATGGTCTCGGCTCAACGTACAACAGACACGACCGGAATCAGAAGGTCTGCCCGTCATCCCTGAACGTTTTTTTACACCGACCGCACGCCCAAAGCGCGTCTGTCTATCGCTATGCTAAATCTCTGAGGGTTAAGCAGTATATGCCTTTTTCTGTGAGAACAGCCTGGCATCCTTGAACCGTCTTTTCCCCTTGAGATTGTTTTAGTATCACAAGAGTATCGAGCCACGAGTACTGAGTATTGAGTACTGGGAAACACCCTTCAGTAAGCCAAGACAAGATCTACTATTTCAAGGGACCCCCAGTAATTGTATCCTTTCTGTATATTTTACAATAGAAGCTCAGATATATTTCTCTTAGATTCTCTATGTATATCTTCATAATTTACAATTAATCCTATGGTCTTGTAATATCAAAATTTCATACAGCTTTTTTGTCACTGAAATACATGAGTAATAATAAACAATTTCTGACATAAAATACATTTATGACTAGAAGTGTATAAGTGTAAATGTGGGACTGCCTTAAAAATGTTTATGTCGTTCTCGTTACACTCCGCACAACACAGTGTCCTACGTTTGGTTACAGAGTTCGGTGCTGATCCATGGTTACTGGAATTTCTCAACATGTACCATAATGAACACATATTCACAGGAAGTATAAAGAGGAGCCTTGCCGATACGGCGAACTGCTTGTGCCATTTTTTTTTTTTTTCGCGTTTGTCAGTTTTGAGGAACGGCAAATTAGAAAACTGGAAAACTGGTGCTGCTGGAAAAAAAATGAACGAGCAGTTCAACGGGATCTCCCGCCACGATAGTACAATTGAATGAAAATGAAAAGATAACACATTAGGTGACCAACACGAATGCTAAACAATTGAATTTTTTTTCTCGATGTCACACCGACGCTCGCGTGGGTGGGATGGCTGTTCAGAAATTCAGGGTTTCTGACATCATCTTCCACCAATCCAGTAGCTCCTCCTTCTCCTCCTCCTTCCTCTCCACCAGTGACTCCAGCTCAAAGTCCACCTGTGGACACAGGGTTAAAAAGCAATAAGAACAGCTCCTGTGATAAAGCCCTGCCCCTGTGATGCAAGCTCCAACCCTATGGTAAAGCCCCACCTCTGTGATACAAGCCCCGCCCCGTGACATGAGCCCACCCCTGTGATTCAAACTCCGCCCCGTGATATGAGCCCGCCCCTGTGATGCAAACTCCACCCCTGTGATAAAGCCCTGCCCCTGTTATACAAGCTCTGCCCCTGTGGTAAAGCCCTGCCCCTGTGATACAAGCCCCGCCCCTGTGATCCAAACTCCGCCCCATGATATGAGCCCGCCCCTGTGATGCAAACTCCGCCCCTGTAGTAAAGCCCTGCCCCTGTGATACAAGCCCAGCCCCTGTGATATGAGCCCACCCCTGTAATGCAAGCTCCGTCCCTGTGGTGAAAGCCCCACCCCTAAAAGTCACAGGGCCATCTGAGGCTAGTGTTCCAAATCACCCATGACTCTTCAGGCTAAACCCTAAAAACCATAATTTTTGTTTTAATGGGGGGGGGGGGGGGGCCCCCTTATG
>JAODLC010000054.1:340145-356770 GCA_026781145.1 Hippopotamyrus pictus | reverse complement strand
AATGAAAATAAATAAATACAAATAAAGTAGTCCTCCGCAGAGGGGGGGTGGAGGAGGGAATATAAAAAAAAAAAAAAGTAAATGATGAGCTTTAAAAGGTATTCGATATCAGGTTAATACGAGATTTTTAAAATCATATTTAACATTTTATAATGATCTAATTTATATCTTAAATGAGCAAGCGCATGCATAAGTCAGGTTTGGGCCCACGGCGTCCATACATCTTCAGCATCATTTCTGATTGATGTTCTAATGACCGATGATGTCATCGCTGCTGCAAAGTGCTATCCATCCAACCAGCTCCAAGGCCTAGATAATGCATCTCCGATCCCTGCCAGTGAGGGGGGGGGAAACTATTTCAATAATCCCTTCAGGATTCCATAACACAACCCTGCTTATGTCTAAAATACAGGCTGTTTGCTTCTGTGATACAGAAGTTCATAAAATGTCATTGGGACGGCGCCCCATACTGGGTGGCCTCTGGGACAGGCTCCGGACCCCTCCATGACCTCTAATAAGACAAGTAGTTACAGAAGATGGATGGATGGATGGATGGATGAGCGTCACTAGAAAACTCCACACTGCAATGCTAAGTGGTTTTTCTGTCCGATTAATAAACACGTTAACATTTATAAAATGTTCTTTTTCACGCAATGTATTATCAGATATACAGAAACACAAAAGAAAGATTTCAGATATAATTGTATGGGCCGTTGAACTAGATCCCAAACCCCAGACTCCTGGGATGCTGGCTAACCCTGCTCTCTCACCACAAACGTCCCTTACTTGTACGTGACTTTGGACAAAAGCACATGCTAAATAAATAAACCTAATTGTGGCTAAAAAGAATCACATGCGGCTTAAGAAGGAAGAATTACGGTTTGGATTGTGTATTTTCATTGATGTATTGTATCATTGACGTGTTTGAGCGATGTGGAAATGTAAACACAAAGCCGGTTAAGACTGCAGTAACTGCAGTGACTGACCTCACTGCTATGCAGTATAACGCCACAAAGCTTTTATTATAAATCAAGTCAAGAACTAAATGCAAAGTCCTCTTAACATCTCAGGCTTGAAAAGTAGAACTTCTTCACTCAAATCCAACAACAAGACCTTGCTGAATAGATACTGTTATTTAAATTGCATCTACTTTTTTAGTAGACACTTTTATCCAAAGTGATGCACAATTAAGAAAGCAGGGACAGCCAGTCACTGGAGCAATAATGATTTAGGGCCAAGGGCCTAATGGTGACATCACTCTGTAGTGGCCACGGGATTTAACCCAGTCACCTTCTGATCTCAGGCACGCCCCACCCCCCAAAACCTCAAGGGAGTTATACAGAAAAATGTTCTGAGGGCAGAATGAAAAATGATTGGTTCAGAAAGAAAAGCAATCAGACTGTAGGGGAGGCGGGCCCAACCAATCAGATGTCTTAGTCCCGCCTCCTCTAGTTGCTTGGACTCACTTCCTCTACAATCTGATTTGTTATCTCTCTGAACCAATTATTTTTCGGTCTGCCCTCAGGACATTTTTGTTAAATGTAAAACTCACGAGCCCAATGACCTGCTGAGCACCCCACCCAAAAAAAATTAGCATACTTTGTTTTTCATGAACCTTTTTTCCTCTTACACAAATGGTATGGAGAGATTATGGGATATTTCAAAGCGAGAAGGTGACAACGGCCGTTTTGGGAAAAGGCCAGCCACATTCCGCATCCCACTTAGGACCTGGTTCTACGGAGCATTACATTTGGTTTTAGTGGGTGACAGAAGCGCAAAAATCAGGTTTAGCATCCAAATAAATCTGCAGATTCTTTATTTATTCACCATTTCCTGCCAGCAACGATGCGTCTGCTTTTTTTTATTGCTAAACGCAGGAGTTTTTTTTCCCCCCGAAGGCACGTATTGTCTTGGAAAAACAGCAGAACTGCAAAGACACCCATTTCTGATAAATCTTCAGTATACTGTATCTTACAGGAGGACGACGCCCAAAGTGATGTCATCTTGAAACAAAGTAAAGTAATAATTCGCTAACGTGCATTTCTTACTGCTAGCGCTCATTTTCAGATTCAGCATGTGTAATACATCTGAACGACATCAAGACTGTTATAAGATCATTTCCCATCTTTTTTTCCAGTCAGGCAGAAGACAAATAACATGCATAGCTGGAATGGCTGAAAAACAGACTGCAAATACAGCCCCGTAGAAGTTTTAAATGTTCCAGTGTTTTAATGTGCATGGTTTTAAACTACTTTAGGCTGGAGGAGAAGATGACCGCAAGCAACAGGGTTACTTAAAAATAACCACTAAATTATAAACCATCATTTATACAGTTTTCCACACCGTTACGCTGACATACACCCACCTGACCACAGTGTTACTAGTTCCATAAAAACTTAAATGTACAGAGCGTGACCAATTACATCCTAAAATTAAATTGCGGCTTCATTTCAGACTATGATTCTGTGTAGCAGTTCAGTCAAAACAAACAAAAAAAAAAATCTTCTCACGCCATGGTCTCTGAATATGAAAACTATAATTTTTCCCCACAAGCAATGTCAGCAGCCTTGCAGAATCTCATTCATAAACAGACCATGACTTTATAAAAGAATCATGTTACAGCAGATCAGTGTTTCTGCATCAGTGTAAAATACTTTTAAGGTAATCATTACCTTAATGGATTAGATATAATAAAAAACTCAGCGACTTCCCTTGCGGTCAATCTGCCAACTTACCGGCACAAAAAAAACACAAAACAGACAGCATAGTACAAAAAGACCATGGATAAAGTGCTCTGTGAAATGCTAACATACCTTTTACATTCTCCCATACATACATACAATCTACATCAGGCAAAGCTTCCAAACTTCGTGCACTTACTGTCACCCAGCTCCTGTCTGGCTCGTTGCCACGATCCCCACTACGATAACAGCATGATGTTCCTGACCTTCGGCTATCTCGTACCTTCCCGGTGCTAAAGGCACCGTGGTTAAATATAATTTCAGAGGGTTACCGCAACCAAAAATACGGCGATCGATCCATGCACAGAAACCAAACAAGATTTTAATTTTTAAAAGATTCTCTTCAAAAAAGATTAGGCCACCAGCTGTGAAAATTTGTACCATACTGATAACTGATGACTTGTACGGTACTAATAAATATCCCTGTATTAATAGAGGCAATGCAAAATGTTACTTTTGCACATCATTAAAAAATTGCTTTTTTATAGCAATTAGAAAATAACCAAAACTATTTTAATTAGATTAGCAAAAATAATTGAGTTTAAAATCTCAGTGTGGCAACACAGGGGTCTGGAAACTGTAGGTGTGAATCTCATCAACCTGCCGTGAGCAACGACGAGAGGGAGGGGCCATAATAAGCTCCGCCCCCTCCCCATTTGGCTTTTCACTGGGTTTTCTTGTCCTCCTGTTTGCTCTGGTATCTGTTGTACTGCCAATCCGTGCCGAACAGCTTGTCCCACCACGTGAAGGTGGACGCGTAGTTCCCCACGAAGTTCATATGATGGAAGTCGTGGAACCGGGTCCCCGCGTAGAACGGGATGAGGTGCAGGGGGTTCAAGGGGATGTCATATCCGCTGCGAAGCAAAAAGAGCATGTTTCATTCTTTTCACATGCATTCTGAATGCAGTCAATTCAGCATCTTCCTGCTACACAGTGCCACCTGGTGGTCTACTGTGTAAATAGCACATTAAATAAATGTGTAAATTAACTACAACGTGGGAGAGTGTGCTGATGTGAGTCTTGCAATGGACTGGGTCCCTCCCTTAGCTACCTGGAATAAACTCCGGGGTCACACAGACCATGAGCTGAATACATAATTTGAAATTGCATGGCGAGACTGGTGGGATTGTGCCTTTGTGCATTTGAATTAGTTTAATTTAAAATCGATCAATGACTGCACAGTTAAAAAACAGACTCCGGGAAAATAGCTGGATTCAGAAAAATCTCCAAACCCATAATCAGTTAAATACAAATACAAACCCAGTTAAATACAGCTAGATCACAACCTCTTCACTGCCATGTTGCAATTTTGCACTTATTCAATAGCAAAGAAACGTTGCGTCATATACAGGATCTAATTAGCATTAATGACTACATGTGCTCCATATAGCATTTCCTCATACCTCTGACTGCAAAACCCATCGACACACGTCGCTCTTCAAAAGTCCTTAAATGAAGTTCATTCTCTGGGGAGATCCTGACAGTACCTGTGGACGTCAATGGTCTCGAGCAGCCGGAACGTGACCCAGGCCCAGAGCAGCATCACGTGGTTGCAGAAGATCATGATGCCGATGAAGAAGCCGGTTCCCAAGATGATGGTCTCCAGCGGATGAGCGTATTCCGCCTGCATTCCAAACGGAGACTACGGGGGAAAAACACAACAGGAGACCAGCGGAGCATCCGTTACAAGTATTCCGGAAATAGCGTCCAAAACATCCTGCCAAATGAACAAACAGTATCCCAGCTAGGAAAGCTGGGTTCCTGCTGGAGGAGGTGTTGGAGCTGCCAGCAGGTTAGCCCATCCTGTGGTCAGTGTGGATCCCAGTGCCCCAGTGCAGTGACGGGGACACTGTGCTGTAAAGATGGTGCCGTCCTTTGGATGGGACATAAAACTGAGGTCCTGATTCTCTGAGGTCATAAAAGATCCTTGGGCATCTTTCAAAGAGTAGGGGTGAAACCCTGATGTCCTGGCTAAAATTGCCCACTGTGGCCCTATCAGATCTGGTCTCCTAATAAACCCCTATATATATATATAATTGGCGGATTCCCTCAAGCCCCTTCACCTTCTTAGCTACTGAGTGATGAGCATGCTGTCTTTCACGTAACAATTTGATCCTGTTTCCATTGGTCACTGCCACACTGCTTCCTATTGGGTTAAACCAGGCAGTAATTGACAGCTCTTCACTGTTTCCCCTAGGTTTACAGTTTTGGGTGGGGGGGGCAGATGGACACAGACAGGATTCATGGAGTTCATGTGTTTCTTTTGATGACAGCAGTCAATAAAACAACTGACCTAAACATCAGAACATGTCTTTTTATGACAGTTATCCACAAAGTGTGCAGCTTTTGTCACTGCAGTGTATCTTTCTGGGCTTCAGAAAACGCAGAAATTTTTGTCTGCTTTTAAGGTGGTTGACGCGACATATTTTCCAACGCGCTCTCTGTCCGCTGGTGGGAGTGTGCTCACCTTTATGTGGGTGCACGTTTCTGTGCGCGCTCATCGCGGCGCGATACAGAGAGCAGAGGAGAATTGTAAAAGCGCGACCGTGTAGAGAGAAAAATGACAAGCTGTTGTGTAAATAAGATAAATAACAGAACAGGCTGTTTAGCTTGTTTAATAAAAGGACAATGTATAGACCTGTTTTATAGGAAAGGTAACCTTAAATGACTTCTGTTGTGATCTGGCGCTATATAGAAAATAAAATTTAATAAAATTAACTTGACCTTCAAGGGCGGACGGGGCACCCCCCTAATATAATGGTAGAGGAAACACTGGCTCGTGGTAGTTCCACCCACCATAGGTATCAATACAACATTCCTAGATCAACCACCTGATACTCACGCAGGTTGTGAGTGACAAGATGATTATAGTGAGTGGTGGTGAATCGGCGCATTTTCAACAAGGTGTTTACCAATATGTATAAGGGGCAAAAAAACATCAAGACAAGAATATGAAATCTGGTGTGTGTCTCAATGTGAAAGCTAATGCATGACTCTAGTGAAGGCCAGTGAAGAAGACCAATCATCACTCACTGTGAACTCGTGGTGAACTTTGTGTATATACTTGTAGAGCCTTTTGTGATGGAAGACCCTGTGGAGGAAATAATGCCAGGTGTCTTCTATGACAGCACAGCCGAAGCACTGTCCCAGCAGGTAGGGCCTATGAAGAAAGACAAACACCCTCAGCAACACCTGGGGAAAGGTACAGCGCCCCCTGCCATAGCCTCCAGTACTGATCAAATATCAAAACAAGGCAAAGACCAATGATGGCTATATGAAGCTTCATGGAACCATTTGCTGTATTTTTTGACCCCACTAGATGGCGCTCTTGGTTTGCTTTGAGGCATATTTTGAGCACTTTTTTGAACAAAGAGCCCCATCTAGTGGGTTCAGACAATACAGCAAATGGTTCATGAAGCTTCAATTGGCCAAAACTAGCAAAGACGGGGCACCTGCTTTGTGTGATGCAGGTGACCCTGATCAGAGGAAGTCATTTTGCAAACGTGAGGACAGAAATAAACGGTTACCATCTGGGCATGGATTCCCAGTCATAGGGGATATTGAAGAACTCTGTGAAGTAGTAGGTCCCACAGATCATAGGCAGCTGAATACAGAAGTGGCTGAACATGAGCATCTTGAAGCATTTCCACTGTCTTTCCCACGTCTCAGGTTTATCCTAAAAAATAAGAACTAATATTAATGGAAACAGATCGGGTAAAGGTTTTAGGAAATCCATGCATCCATTTTTTACATCCATGTGTCTTGGGCAAGGTCGCAGGGGTCTGGAGCCAATCCCAGAAGCTATGGGCGCAAGGCTGTGAATAACCCAGGATGGGTCACCAACCCATCACGGGACACACGCACACACACCCCTACAGATAATTTAGCAACTCCAATTCATTTTAGCACGTTTCTGGACAGTAGGAGGAAACTGGAAATTCGAGTGGTTTTAGGCAACGTGTAGATCAATAAGGTAAATGTTCTAAAATTACTGTTTAGTTAAATATTATATTTAAATACTAACCATAAACTACACACTTGAAATTTTCAAAATAGTAATAAATTACTCATTTAAAAAAACCCAGAAGTCCACAAGAAAATCTTAATACTAACAAAATCCGGCTTTAAATGTAACCACCATGGATAGGAAAAAAGAAACCACATCATGACTACATAGACATACCTGCTGAATTTTGTACTTCTGCATGAACGGGATGAACTGGAAGATGAACCCAGGCAGACAGAACAGGAAGTAGATGACTTCGTGGACTAAGAGGGAGCCCCACGTTGCAATCTGAAACTTGGTGTAGTTGTTTAGCATGTAGTCCCAGGCACCTCTCAGGGGCTCCTGAAAGGGATTCCTAGGAAGCATGGAGTCCACATACTCCACGGCGAGGTAAGCCGGACCCAAGATGTGGGCCGTATTATTTATTTCCATCGTGTCAATCCCCTCTGCTCCTGCAGGCGCAATGGTCATGATCAGCAAGGAGTGAAGGCGTCCCGCTATAACTTAATTCTGTCATGGTTCCCTTCTGATGTTATACCTCATATGTGCAGCTGAGTAACTAAATACTGAGCAAATGACGTGTCAAAAACAGACATTTTAATATACCATCACCACTTCAATTTTGCCGATAAAAGCATCGCTGTCAATGTTCTCCTTCATAACTAGACACATAAACAGACATTAACGAACTTGCGATGCAGATGAACGTTAAATACTTAGAAATTGAACATGTATTTATTGCATATTAGCATATACACAGCATGGGAAAGTAACCAAGCAAATGCAAGTACATAATAAACTATATAATAATAAACTATTTCAATAAACTATATTCAAAACAAGACCTCAGTCTGAAACAGCGTCTGACACTGTGCAGCTGGCCAACTTGCTCCAAATCGAATCAGCAGGAAATAAAATTTAATGGTATGAAGTGAAATATGCCGGTAAAGTTAGGTGCATAATTCTTGATTATTATTCTTATTAAAACATAACAGAGACCAGTCCCCCGCTTACCTTTCAGCGTCGTCCACCTGGACTAAGGAACTTCAATGTCTTTAATGTACAGGCGGGCCGCGAACGTCCATTGGCTGACGGAAGAGGAGACTGACGTCAGCGCGTACAACGAGCGCCATGATTGGCACGGAGCATGGAGTGATAATAGTGAGACGGTGGGTCTCCGCATCAGCGGCCAATGGTCGCGCGGCGTCGTTAGTGATTATTTGCATAACTAACAGAACTTGATGCAATGGCAGAAGGTAGCGTAAGACCGCAAGCCTGCTACTGGCGGCCGAAGGTGTGTGATCCATACATCTTTATATAATCATCCCATATATATGCAGATTACGTTCCCAAAAAACTGCAGAAATACATCACTCTGCTACCTCATAGCTTTTTGCCAATAACACTAAACTTATTCAATTTATAATATAAAGCGAAACCAGGAAACCTCGAATCCAAATACAAGAAGCATATTTATTAATAATAAAAAAACATGTTTTATGAAACTTTATATCAAATATCATTGCACAACATTCCTCTTTAAATTGACATTAGACAGTAATTAATTGGTCAATGACGGGAAAAAATCGGAAGGAAAGAAAAAGCAATCAACGACTGGTAATTTCAATAAGGGTCAAAATAGCACGTCACATTTATCGTTCACTCACATACAGCAGTAGTAAAAACAGCAGCTACGATTAATGAGCCGATTATGACCATGCAGATTTAATTTCAAATTCAAGCAACCGACAGAAATCTGCAGTTATATGCATGCCAAAGCATTCCAATGAGATAACACAATGAAATGCACCAACCGTGGCCAATACTTCGAAATAAAGACGTAATATAAAAATGAAAAGTTATGTAGTCGACATTTCTAGCGCACGATTATGGCATCTGAAATCTCGCGATCGTTTATTCGTAATTTCTTCGAGAGCGGTATTAATTAGGCATATTCAAGTTCATGTCTTTAATACGTTAAACGTGTCACCTTTATTATTCCTATACCATGCCAATGTAGCGCAGCACTTTAGCTGTAAGTTGTTCAATAAATAAGATTAAATTATCCCTCACAACAGGAAATATTCACTGACAGGTATCTTAGAATTCAACGCAATATTTTTTCATGGATAATAAACCCATATTTTGCTTTATCACAACCAAAAATATATCGATCGATCGATGGATGCATGGAAATCAAGCCATGATAATTTTTTTTAAAAAGATTCTCTTCAAAAAAAGATTACGTCACCAATTGTGGATATTTGTACCGACTGATTACCGATGACATGTATAGTGCTAATAAACATCCTTGTATTAGCAGAGGCAATGCAAAGTGTTACTTTTGCACCTCATAAAAACTGCTTTTTTTACTATTAGAAAATAACCCAAACTATTTTAATTAGATTAACAAAAATGGTAATTGAGTTTGAAATCTCAGTGTGGCAGCACAGGGGTCTGGAAGCTGCCGGTGGGAACCTGGCATGAGCAACGACGAGAGGGAGGGGCCAGAATAAGCTCCGCCCCCTCCCCATGTGGTTTTCACTGGGTTTTCTTCTCCTCCTGTTGGCTCTTATATCTGTTGTACTGGCAATCCGTGCCAAACAACTTGTCCCACCACGTGAAGGTGGACGCGTAGTTCCCCACGAAGTTCACATGATGGAAGTCGTGGAACTGGGCCCCCGCGTAGAACGGGATGAGGTGCAGGGGGTTCAAGGGGATGTCATATCCGTTGCAAAGCAAAAAGAGCATGTTTCATTCTTTTCACATGCATTCTGAATGCAGTCAATTCAGCATCTTCCTGCTACACAGTGCCACCTGGTGGTCTACTATGTAAATAGCACATTCATATTTATAAACAATTTACTGCAGGACAGGTAAAACTGGCAGAGGCTCAGTGATTAGCCTTAAACCTCCTTTATGTGTGAGAGTTGTCATGTTCTCCTTGTGTCCAACAGTCCAACAACATGCAGTTCGGTATCTCTAAATTAACTACAACGTGGGAGAGTGTGCTGATGTGAGTCTTGCAATGGACTGGATCTCTTCCACAGTATCTACCTGGGATAAACTCCAAGGTCACACACTGCTCTTCAAAAGTCCTTAAATCGAGTTCATTCTCTGGGGAGATCCTCACAGAACCTGTGGACGTCAATGGTCTCGAGCAGTCGGAACGTGACCCAAGCCCAGAGCAGCATCACGTGGTTGCAGAAGATCATGGGGCCGATGAAGAAGCCGGTACCCAGGATGATGGTCTCCAGCGGATGAGCGTATTCCGCCTGCATTCCAAACGGAGACTATATGGGAAAAACACAACAGGAGACCAGCGGAGCATCCGTTACAAGTATTCCGGAAATAGCGTCCAAAACATCCTGCCAAATGAACAAACAGTATCCCAGCTAGGAAAGCTGGGTTCCTGCTGGAGGAGGTGTTGGAGCAGCC
The DNA here is from genome assembly GCA_026781145.1 of Hippopotamyrus pictus. Taxonomy (NCBI): domain Eukaryota; kingdom Metazoa; phylum Chordata; class Actinopteri; order Osteoglossiformes; family Mormyridae; genus Hippopotamyrus; species Hippopotamyrus pictus. The sequence goes on along the minus strand of JAODLC010000054.1, from coordinate 346,585 downwards.
AGCCGGTTAGCCCATCCTGTGCTCTGGTGTGGATCCCAGTGCCCCAGTGCAGTGACGGGGACTCTGTACTGTAAAGATGGTGCTGTTCTTACAATGAGATGTAAAACTGCGGCCCTAACTCTCTGAGGCCAAGATCCATTGGCATCTTTCAAAATAGTAGGAGTGGAACCCCGATGTCCTGGCTATTTATCCTTTGATAGCACTGTGGCCCTATCAAATCTGCCCTCCTAATTATCCCCTTTATTATTGACAACCTGCGTGAGTATCAGATGGTTGATCTGGGAATGTTGTATTGATACCTAAGGTGGGTGGAACTACCACGAGCTGTCAATCACTGCCTTGTTTATAAGGGCCAAAAAATCAACACAAGAATATGAAATCTGGTGTGTGTCTCAATGTGAAAGCTAATGCATGACTCTAGTGAAGGCCAGTGAAGAGGACCAGTCATCACTCACTGTGAACTCGTGGTGAACTTTGTGTATATACTTGTAGAGTATTTTTTGATGGAAGACCCTGTGGAGGGAATAATGCCAGGTGTCTCCTACGACAACACAGCCAAAGCACTGTCCCAGCAAGTAGGGCCTAGGAATAAAGACAAACACCCTCAGCAACACCTGGGAAAGGTACAGCGCCCCCTGCCATAGCCTCCAGTACTGATCAAATATCAAAACAAGGCAAAGACCATATCCCTAACCCTAATCCACCAAAAACTCCTAAAAAAAAACCCCCTAAAACCCCAACTCCCAAAACACCCAAAAAACCTCTAAAAGCTCAACTCATCAGAACTCATGGCCCCAAAACCATAGAAAACTTCGGCATAACACCTGTAAAGTCAGGTGTATAATTCTTCAATATTATTATACAAACAGGACCAGCTCCCCGCTTACCTTTAAGTGCGTCCACCTGTACGCAGAGAAGATATTTAATGCGCAGATGGACCGCGAACGCCCACAGGCTGCAGAAAGAGGAGACTGTTTGGCACAGAGCATGGACGGAGACGGTTGGTCTCCGCGTCACCGACCAATGGTCGCGCGGCGTCATTAGCGATTATTGGCATAACTAACGGAACTTGATGCAATGGCAGAAGGTAGCGTATGACCGCAAGCCTGCTACTGGCGGCCGAAGGTGTGTGATCCACACACCTTTATATAATCATCCCATATATACGCAGATTACATTCCCAAAAAACTGCAGAAATACATCACTCTGCTACCTCATAGCTTTTTGCCGATAACACTAAGCTTATTAATTTTTTATTATAAAGCAAAACCAGGAAACTTCGATTCCAAATACAAGAAGCATATTTATTAATAATAAAAAACATGTTATGAAACATTAGATCAAATATCATTGCACAACATTCCTCTGTACACGGACATTAGACAATAATTAACCGGTCAAGGACGGAAAAAAATCGGAAGGAAAGAGAAAGCAATAAACGACTGGTAATTTCAATAAGGTTCAAAATAGCACGTCACATTCATTGTTCACTCACATACAGCAGTAGTAAAAACAGCAGCTACGATTAATGAGCCGATTATGACCATGCAGATCTGATTTCAAATTCAGGCAACCGACGGAAATCTGCAGTTACATGCATGCCGAAGCATTCCAATGAGATAACACAATGAAATGCACCAACCGTGGCCAATACTTCGAAATAAAGAGGCAATATAAAAATGAAAAGTTATGTAGTCGACTTTTCTAGCGCACGATTATGGCATCTGAAGTCTCGCGATCGTTTATATCCTTCGAGAGCGGTATTAATTAGGCATATTCAATTCATGTCTTTAATACGTTAAACGTGCCATCTTTATTATTCCTTGTACCATGCCAATGTAGCGCAGCGCCTTAGTTGTAAGTTGTCCTTGGACTTCAGTGTATCAAGGCTACACAAAAAAATATAAACTAAATCAAAATCAACCACTCAGTTGTAAACTGTTCTTCATTAAATCAGATTAAATCATCCCTCACAACAGCAAATATTCACTGACAGTTTTCATCTTAGAATTCAACACAATATCTTTTCGTGGATAATTAACCCATATTTTGCTTCAAACTCAAACTGACCACCTTGAGATCCGCCGCCTGGTCCCACGGGAAACTTAGCGTTGCACCAGTTACATTTCACTTGTGTTTAAAATGTGTTTATGCTAAGTATCTTCTCACAAGTTAAGTGTTAATGGTTGATCCCATGTAGTGCTCCCGTTAAGTGCAGCATCTGCGTGGCCGTCCGCTTCTTTAGATAGGAGCCTGCTTCACACCGTCTCAGGATGTAGCAGCCCCAAGAAGCCTCAGCCTCTCAAACTGTGTCAAAGCAACAGCTTTCAGCTTCAAAACAGCAGCAAGTCCACGCCTCATCATAAAGGCTTGTCGATCACTGTGACACCTGACAGGAAGAAAAAAGACAAGAGTTCTTTATTCACATGTCAACAGGCCCTTTTCCTTGTACAATGCTCATCACAGTTCACCTAGAGACAACCTTTTTGTTCAAATCCCAGAGAATGTAAGCTCATATCCGTCTATCAATTTTGTGAAAATGATTCTCCCCACTAGATGGCACTGTTTAAAAACCAAAGAAAATAACTGAACCGAACATCTGCAATGGTACTGCAACAGAATACTTATTCACAACAGAATCACAAGCTAATGTAATGTAATCCCCTACCAAGTAAACCCATGAACACTAAGAAAAAAAATTAAAAATTACTCACCAATATTATATAAATACCTTATGTACCCTCCCAAATGTTCAGTATCTAATCACATACCTATGGATATGTTAGTTGTTCCATGCATTACCTGCGTAACTCCTGCCAGTACTCATGCAGGAGGGTAATAGGGTCCATTTGTCTGTGCCTGGGTTGTAATACTCCACGGACGCCAGGTTACAGGATCCGTCGTCTCCCCCGATCACGTACAGTAGATTGCCGACTGCGCAGACACCTGAAAAACAGGCTCTGGCTCAAACTGTTCAAAAAATAGCAATCGTGGTACAGTGATCAAAGGCATATTCTGGAGCGTGGTGATGGGGGGGGTCTACCCAGATGAGAAGCTAACCCAACATAGCGGACAATCGACAGTCAGAAGTTCATTGACTTATACGTCCTACAACAGGAAAGCAGAAAAAGACCTCTAAAAATTCTCCTCTACTAGTCTGATGCCTCTTTACGTTTCCTGAATCTTCTTGTGCTGCACCTGAATAGTCTTATTAGGTTCTTAGTAGTTACACTGTAGCTCTTGCTCCAGTACTGCTTACACTTGTACCTGGACCTTCACTGGAAGCCCATTCTAGCTGTGTCATGCCTAGTTGATGGCTGGACCACGTTTTTACAGTGTGTCACCTGCCCTGCTTGTATGTCACTTCAGGCAAAAGTGTCTGTAAATATGGAAATATAAATGAGGGGGGGGATCTAAAATAGACCACTGCTCTACCGCATGAGGTGAACAGGTGAGGTGTTATTTGCGAGACCACAGATCCATCTGTACAGTGACCGTGCTGCTCTAATCAATAATAAAACCAGCAAATGTTACAATACCTAAAGAAAAACTGTCTGTCAGCATTAGAAATCCAGCAGACCAGTATCAGTGAATAATATTACACCATTCTGCCTTAGGCTTTGGGCTAAATAGGAATCCAAGAAGATCATCGTTAACAGAGAACACAAGGAACATTGTCCTCTGGTTAACAGCCTTAACAAAATTATATAAAAAAAAAAGTTGCCTGCCAATGGATCTGTTGTCAGTAAAAGGGTAACTACATCCGCTGAGAATCAAAAGCTGAGAAAATAAGCCATAAGCACTAGGGTGGAGAGTTAAAAAAAAAAAAAAAAAAAGAGAGAGAGAGAGAGAGAGAGAGTCAGGAGTCAGCCACTAGGTGGCGACAGATATAAGAATCACATGGGTAATGCCAAGGCTAAGGTGTCCAATTGAGTGCGGGGAGTCTGCAGAATCTCCTAATGCAACCTCCAGAATATATTATCAGAGTCACTGCTCAATACATCTAGGGAGAGGGAAGACAAAGTATCAAAGGTAGTTGTTTAAGGATAGGACAGCACTGGAACTTGTTACTGCTTTAAAAAAAACCTAACAATCCACCCATTCATCTTACAACCGCCTATTCGGGGCAGGAGCGCAGGGAAACCCTAAACCTAATTAAAAAAAATTAATTATACATAATATTATCATTCATAAGTAATTGTTCATTCATGGGAGCGTAAAGAACCATTCTTTCCTGAGAGCAGCGAAGTGAAATCAAATACAGAATCGAAACACATTTCTGTCGTGTAATTTAATTGGTTTGTGGGACTGGCAGACATACTGCGAGCAGCTGTACGGATTTTACATGCGATCAACCGCTAACACTTAACTTGTGAGAAGATACTTTCATTTTTTTAACGGCTGTTTATGTTCCTATTATATTTCGTGTACATTTCTGTGTGGGTATGTATGCATAATTAACACTGTTAGCTGCTCTTTTTACTGAAATATTTTTAGCTTTGTATATTTTTTATTTATGATTCTGGGGAAATATTATTAATAATAATAATAATAATAATAATAATAATATTAATTTTCCCCCCACTGCACTCACAATTGAGATCATGATTTTCTCTCAGAATTCTGTTATATGTGAGTGATATGTTTCTCACTTTATTATCAACATTATCATTATTATTTTGTATGATGCATTGTCTTTATGAAGATGGAACGGACAATATGTTAAGATGCACGATTTACCGGTTAAAATATCGGTATCGGCCGTTATTCACTAAAAACATACGGCGATCACGGAATCGCAGGTTCCTCACCGGCGTTCCGGCGACACATGTTCATGTCAGCCACCTGCTTCCAACCGTTGTTGGCGGGGTCGTACACCTCGCAGCTCTTCCTCACCAGCGGCCCGTCGTGTCCCCCGACGGCGTACAACAGGCCCTTCAGCACCCCGACGCCTGCCTCGCCGTTCAACAGGGGGGGAAGGAGAAGGTTTTCGGCGTAACCTAAAGGCAGCCTCACCTCCGTCACAGAAGGTCAATTACTACAACTACAATGAGAGTTCTGTGGTGGAGCGACGTCCTTAGAGCTGGCTGGCACATTTATATTTCTTCAACTGTATTTATTCTATTCCCATTAAGCTGCTGCTGTCTTGCTTCTTATCTGCGTATAAATACAATGCACCATATATCAGGGTTGGGGTCACTCCGAATCATCAATCCGCAATCATCAATTCCAATCCAAATCAGGAAATGGAACTGGAGTTAGAATTTATATCTCCCTGAAAATTGAATTCAGTTCCAATTCTGTTCCTCATAGTTTCTTTTTCCAATCCCAACTCCAGTTCCATTTCCTGATTTGGATTGGAATTGATGAACGCATTCTGGAATGGCCCCAACCCTGCCATATATACAAGCCCTCGAGTCCAGCCTGCCTGTCCTTCTGTGAAACTCTCTCTGACAATGCTGTTTGTATGTGACATTGTGGTGCTGAGGGAGCATGATTTTGGGCAAAGGGGATAAATCTGGCATGCAGATCACGCCCGGCAGGGATTAATGGTAATGAAACCCACACTGACCCGCCCCACTGCGCCGTGTGCTCATCTCCGAAATGTAGGTCCACTCGTTGGTCTTGGGGTTGTACGCCTCTACGGTGCTGAGGCACTGCCTGGTGGCCCCGTCATACCCGCCGACCGCATACAACATTCCTGAAGACACACAGGCATGTCAGCGGTCCCCGAGAGGCTCGACCCCCACTCATCTCAGCCCCACCCTCTCTTCACGTCACTCACCGGCCACCACGCCGACACCCACGCTGCTGCGTCTGGTGTTCATGGGCACAATGTGAAACCATTCGTTGGTCTTCGCATTGTAGGCCTCCACGCTGGACAGACCTGCCATGAACAATATGGGCGGGGGGGCAGGGGGTTACTCTCCAGCCTCCCCAGAACTGCTCAAAAAGTTTAGCAAAAATTCACCAGAATACTGCAGTACAAGTTTCACGAAGCAATGCTCTAAACTTATCTTGCCTTTAAATCAGGGCTGACAAAGTTATCACACATTTTTTCTTTGACTGCGTTAACTTTCAATCACGTAAATTGTCAGAGCCCAATGGGAGAGCAATAGGCACAAAGATTGACTCCTGCCAAACAAATTCTTTTAACCCTCTGGAGCCTAGGGGTAGGAAACACTTTCTGGGGCATGATAACACACTTCTTCAAATATCGTAAACTTAATTCATGGTAGAGCCCGACCGATAAAGGATTTTGAAGGCCGATACCAATACAAATATTTGTTGGTTTTAAAATCCGATATTCCGATATATCGGCCGATTTTTTTTTTTTTTTTTTTTTTAATTTCAGAAACGCTGAACAAAACATTAACAGATTTCCCTAACATTAGTTATTTGTAGTTATTTATGAGTTTTAACTAACATAATATGATAAT
>JAODLC010000054.1:310565-322459 GCA_026781145.1 Hippopotamyrus pictus | reverse complement strand
GGGGGGGGGGGGGGGGGGGGGGGGTGCTGGGTTCGCCAATGTTATCTGCCGTTTTGTCGTAAAATAACCGCAGTGTAAGTCAAGAAATGACGATCAAGTATTATCAGTGTTTTTAAAACGCCACGCTACCTTCCTAAATGAATTAGCGATCCTCCATGGGTGCAGCACAGATGTTTGTCAGGAGCCAGTTTTAATATTAATATTTTTATTATTCGTTAAAGCAATATCATAGGTTAGGAGTAGGGCTGCAAAATTCTGGGAATTTTCCATTAATTCCCATATGTGCACCGTAATTCTCATGGAAACTTTCCAACTTGGAATATCTCCAAAATTAGCTGGTTTAACGTCCCAGGGAATGGAAAGTTTCTGGAAAGTTTGTGGAATTTTACCATCCCTTTGCAACCCTAGTTAGGAGTATGGGGGTCACATTACTGAAGGCATTTCTCCAGGCTGCTTTTGAGCTACTTAATGAGGGCTGGCCATGATCAGTAGGCCCTCTGGTTTATCAGATGGCATTAATTCCCAGTCTTGCCAAAGGCAAACCCCTGAAAACACTCCACCCAGAAACGCCTCCATATTGTGCTAATGTTTACTGTAATCGCCACCACAGTGCCTGGCTCTTATCAGTGAGCATTAAAGTTTTCCCGCATGAAGTATCCTCATATCTGTTTAAAGGTGGCAGATTCTGGGGAATGTGCAGTGACTCTGGTAGCACACTAACAGACACGTGCATATTTGAAATACGGTCCCGTAACTATGGCTGCATCTTGGGTTAAATGTCTTACCTTTGCTGGAAGGCACAAAATCTATCAGACTCTCTCTGCACCCCCACATTTATTGGCATAGTTCCAATATTAGTTTCATTGCCGGCCTGCCTTGTACATCACGTTAAAGAGCTGTGCGATGACATTGTGTAAATGCACATTGTGGAAACCATTTCTTGATACAAAGTAACCCAGGGCCGTCGCCCGGAGGGGAAACGTACACAAACGCTAGCCTGTCACTGAAAAAGCGTAGCGTGTCTCCACCATCGGCGTGCAGCGGATCAGCGTGATTTTCCGCCTTTGGTGCTCATGTATCCCATTTCAGACATTCCCTCCGATTCGTATAAGAGAATCCGACAGGCCGCATAGCTAGACGCACCAACCTGACCCCGTAGAGACATGTCTACAGTAAGGTATCGGTTGCCTTCTAAATTCTTTAGTTTCTGTTGGCAAACATTTAAGAGTGAAATATAAAGCTTTTGGCTACTAATGCCCCCATTTTCTTCTCAGTTTTCCCAGAAGGAAGGCTGTGTTTGGCTGGAGACGCATCTTGCTTTGAAGTTCTTTTGAAGGTGCATTTAATGCTGAGATGGCGGGACTCTTGTATCTATCTGCTTTTTCTTCTCTTCATTTAAACATGAATACACGCCATTGTGTTGGGCAACATTTAGATTTCTCACATCAAAGTAGTTTACTGCTGCTTTTTTGGTCTTCAAAGGGTTAAAATTGAAATGAAATCCTTTTACTTATTGTTTGTACTAAGTGCAAGCAATTTGGGACGGAACCATCTGTGAAAAAAAATTTAGGGTCAAAGACTATTTCTCTGGCCGGGAATTCAGTCGTGAAGATTAGTGTGTTTGAGCATTCTGCCTCATGTCAACTGCTTAAGACCAAAACATACTTTTTATACAAGGTCACTTTCAGACATCAGGAGAGTCTCAGGAGTTCAGAACTATTAAGGGAATTTTATTTAGGCTGAGACCAATGTCTGCTGTTTTGTTAGTATAAAAAAAAACAAAACAACAAATAAATGCAGCAGGGGGACAGCACCAGGGGGCAGAGGGTTATTTGGGTCCAGAGACTACCCTGGCGCTGATGGACCGAGAGACAAAGTGGCCAAAATGACAGGAATACACAAACGCAAACATTCGGCTGCAGGAATTCCACACGGTTAATAGGACGGCCCGAAGCAGGATATTTGCACTTAGCTGAATGATTGATTGAAGTACATTCGGAGGCAGTCGCCCCCCCCCCCGTCCCCCGCTCGGCGTCTCCCCTCCTCTGAAAACACGGTCATCCCTGTCATCCGAATCTCACAAGAAAGTTATTTGGGTAAGATGTACGCTGCTAGGAGGTGCCCCATCCGTCATGAAGACGGTCGTGTGGCATTAAGCGGCTTTTTACTTGTGTTTCTTAAGGGTGTTTGTGCAGATGTGTGAATTTTTACAGATCATGCTGGCGCAAAAAAAAAGTGTACGTTCACAATTCAGGCTCCGCATGTTGCCTTCCTAGTGTCTTTTTAATTAATGTACTAAAAATACGTGGCGAAGCGATTCTTATCTCCTTAATCCGCTAGTCGGATTAACGGAAATGTTACTTACTTCAGCTGCGCTTGGAGGCTGCTGTGTGTGTCGCTTGCTACCGTTCGCTGAGCAAAGGAATGGTCGTCCATTTTGGCGAACGAGTGAGAAATGTCACGTCTCTGTCAAACCGCCTTTGTCCCTGCAGTGTTTTGCATGTTTATGACCTTTTAGACGCCCCAGTTCTTTGGAAACTGTATTTTGCACAGTGTTTTATAGGTATGGTCGAGTGCGTCGTCCGTCTTCCGCTTTTTTTGTTTTGTTTTTGTTTAACCATGTATGGCTGCGTTGGCGTGACCCTTTAGCGGCCTTGTGCTTTGTGCGGCTCAAACGTCGCAGCCAAATTAGGAGGACAGATGGGAAATAACTGTGAAGTCATGGTTTGCTCTGCAGCCATATTTAGCTTTTCAGTGTCAGTTCCTGCTCTTGTTTTAAGGTGATGGCTAGGCCGTTTTAGTTTTTAAGGGCACATTAAGGTGAAACCTTGCGTGTGTGTGGTGTGTGTGTGTGTGTTTGTATAGACCGACTCCCTCTATCCATAATTCCAGTTGTCTTCCTTCTGTTTATACAGTACAGGGATGCAAGGATGTATACCTACAAACTCGTGTGTGTGTGTGTGTATTAATATATACATACACGTTGTGCTTCTAATTATATATGTGTGTCACTTTCCCTCTGAGTGTCTCTCAGCTCCCTTCTAAAGCAGAGGGTTTTCCTTTGTCCTAGGGGGTTACTGTCACTCAGGTAGCTGGGAGGGGGAGCTTTGGGCCTCACTGTGAATGAGGCGCGGTGTGAAGACATTAAAAGTGTCGAAGGCGGAGGCCGTAAGTGCAGGATATCGCAGCTCTTGCGTTTCCTCGTGAGTCCCGCCGCTATCGATCGGGCCGGCCCACTGGGCCCCAGCCCGCGGGGGTGGGATTTAAAAACTGCTCATCGCCGCAGTGCCCCGCTTATGAGTGCGAGATCAAAGAATTTCATAAGGTGGGACTTAAATGGCCTTATTGGAGGGTTAGGGTTGCCAGTTCATTGTTTCTTCTGTGATTTCCTGTGTTTTCTGTACACACCACCCCCCCCCCCCCCCCCCCCCCCAAGAAAAACATTTAACCCATTTTTAAAGATTGACTTATTATTATAGATCCCCGGGGGAAAATCTGGTGATTGATTCCCTTACGGGCCCAGCCTCAGGCCGCCGGCCTTTTCACTTTGCAGGACTCCAACTCCCATCCTGCCCCCCAGCGCCTCAAGGAACCGTCTGATTAGTCTGTACGACGGTTTGTACGTCAGAGTCCATTTTCTCCTCCTCTCCCTGCACCGCAGTGCCATTTCATGCGATGTCCATGCATGGCAAGGGAAAAGTCTTTACTATGGGTCTGGGAAAACGGGTTGGAGAGCAGTGCGTACGCTTTGGCCGTCAGCATTAATGAGCTGGATCCCGCACCATCATTTTCTGAAGCTGATATCGTTTACCTTTTATGAGATGTGTGGGATCGTATCAGGAGAAGGCAAATTCATATCCAGGAATTCCACACGGGGGGGCTGGGTAATTCTGAACACTGAAGTTCAGAGGGCGAAGACCCACTGGGCAATAATGGCCTCTCCCCCCTGCCCCCGCCTTGTGACCCCACCGGCCCTGTTCTGAGGGCAGTGGGCGGGGCCAGCCACCAGGAGCTGATCCAGAGGTGGTCCTCTAATGATTTTATGGCCCACTGTTTGATAGGAGCAATCCAGGATCTGATGTCTCTTAATTGCTTCCCTTTAATCAGCAGCGTGAAATCGCCACACTGGGGGCAGGTGGTCCCAAGGTGGGAGGGGGGCTCGGGATCCTGGGTCACCTGGGGAAAGTGACCCCTGCCACTCCAGCCCTCAGCGACAGCAATACCCCCCCCCATCCATCACGAAACTTAAACCTGGTGCTGCACCTTTAATTAATCAGCTGTTGATGTAAATGATGATTTTAACAGCAGGGTGCCTCGACAACGAGAACTGCTTGTTCTTCACACCGTCGCACAGTGAACCATGGAGCTGTGAGAATACGCTGTAGGTGTGTCTCTGTAGCATATCTTTGCCGCGCTGGCTTGCCGGTTGGCTGGGTATCTCGCCTTGGCGCGACCCGCTTTCACCTGTCCCGCCAACCGGAGGTGAGCGCGTCAGCCCGCCGCGTTAGCCCGCCGCTAACTCTCCGTCTCAAACTTTTGTCCTCGCCAGTGAAAGTCGTGAACTTCAACAAGGAGAAGCCGTGTCCGGATGTCTGTCAGGAGGAGCGGATGCACGCCTACTCGGGCCCAGGGAGCGTCATCGGCTCAGAAACGGGATTCCGGTACGCATTTCCGCGGGGGTTCCTTTCGCATGCTCCGTCATTTCGGGATCTAGGGCCCAGGATCCAGATCGGAATCGGAATCCTTTCGTTTGCTATGTATTTAAAAAAAAAAAAAAAAAAAAAATACGAGGTATTTGTTCGAGTTATGGCTCTAACGCACAAAAACAGACAAAAAAATAAATGTATAAAACATAAAAATACAAGTGGGAGAGAGAAGTTGTCCTATTAATAAACAAACATGCAGGCATGTAAATAAAGGTGTAGAATGCAAGGAGTTTTGAGGATGCACAGATGAAGTTACGAGCATAAAGTTTAGTAGATGCCTAAGTGTGGCATGATCCCATCTCATGGACCTAGGCAGTGATCTCGCAGGTTGACTTGGGAAAACTGAAATTTTGGGATTCGTTTATACTAGATTTTTTTTCCAAGTAGAAATGGGTCCTGAGCCAGCCTAACTTAACTTAAAGTTAACTTAAAAGCCATCGCTTTCTTACAGAATGCATCATTCCCGGTCTGGGCTTGCGGGCTCCATATGATATCAGTATGTGCTTCACGGCTCAGTAAATCAGCTGTAATTGTAAACGGGCCCCCGTTGCCGTCCCCCTCCGGTTTTGCGTTTAGGGGAAACCTGGCCCATGAAATGTAGCTCTGGGACGTGGGGGCCAAATGTCGCTGCGGCCGGAGCGGTGGGGGCAGAGGGAATAGCCTCGGGCTGCTCCTGGGTGGGAGGGGGGGGGCAAGGTGAGGTGGCTCATTTTATCTTTTCATTGATGGTAATCTGGGCAAAATAAATAGCGTGAGATGCTGGTGAAAAGGAGGAATTGGCTCGCGCCGCATTCCTGGGCCCCGCCGTGTCGTCGCGGTGTGTTTGTGCGGCGCGGTAAGTAGACCGCCAGCTGGCGCCCACGTTTCATCTCAATGTCTTTCCAGACGTTTCCCTTCCATATTTATACTGTCTGCAGGGGCATAGAAACTAGGGGAAAAGGAGCCCCCCCCCATATTTAATCTGGCTTCATTCATCCCCCCTATAAATAGACATTTGTCTTTTAAATGACTGTTTGCCACCCCCCTCCCAAACCAAACACTTCTACACCATTGCAGATTCCAAAAATAAAAACTACCTAATTAAATATTTATCACAAAATGTTGTCTTTAGAAGCCTTTTTTTTTATTTTATTTTTTGCACGAGATGTGTGAAAGAATTTTAAATTACTTTAGAGACCAGTAACAATTGGCATGGTATTAAAATCATCAGCAAATTTTTCTGTGAGGTTCTGAGTGCAGCACTTCAGGGCTTGAATTTTTGTGTTTGTTTGTTTTTCTTTCCCCCCATCCTCCTCCTCAAACATGTTTGTGCTCAAAGGTGCCTTTTTCTTTTCCTCCTCCTCGTTTTCGTTTAATGTGTTGGCCCCCGGAAAACAATCTGCGGTCCGTACCACTCCACGGTGACCTGCTACGGCAGGATTAACATCTACAAAGAGGATGGGTCAGTTTGAAGGATAACGTATCACAAGCATCCCACAGATGCTCATCTGCCAGAGTAAACACTCCTCCAAGGACCTCTTTCCTATGCCAGGGTGAAATCGTACAGATATTCCGTCTGACTTTTCGGAAAAGTCGCGGATATGTCGTATTTAGTTCATGTCAAAAATTGGCATCTGTTGCATGTTAACTTTTGAAGTGTTTTTTTTTTTTTGTCTCCCTTCTCCAGCACATAATTTTTTTTCCCTGCTTGTCAGCTTAGCAGTTTTTAATAATGCCCATAATTCATATGTCTTTGGGTATTGGTGCTCTGAGTAACACATGCCAGAAATGGTCAGTTGTGGTGATTTTTTTAATTTATTTATTTGTTTTTACTTTTTTTCAGGGAGGGATCAAATTTGGATGAGGTGGTGGAAAAGCAAGCAGACCTGATTGAGTACTTGAAGCAGCACAACAGCCTGCTCAGCAAACGGATCTTGTCTTTAACTTCCCAGCAGATCAGAGACTGAAGAGGATGAGGCATCAGATGTGGAGGGAACTTTTTTGTTTTTTTTGGCCAAATGCTGGAGTCTTTTGTACTTGAATGGTCACTGGATGTTTTATAAAATTCATAGCGCTTTACTACATAATGTTTGTGTTCCATATTCTACACGTTTTAAAGCTTAAACTTCTTAATAAAGTGTATATTTATGTGGATTTATTGTTGGAAGTTCACAGTTTGGACAGGCAAAACTTTTATTCTTGTTTCTGAAAAAATGTAAAGTGCTTTCCAGCCATGGTTCAAAGATCAGAGAACAGTATAGTGTTTTATTTTTGTGTAATGACCCTGTGTAACCTTTAGCTAATGATGTGCAGAAAAACCTTTTTTTTTTTTTTTGTCTTTAATTGAAAGGACAAATGTCTGCACGCTCACGTGAAATGGAATGTAGGAGATTTGCCAGGATGCAAACGTACAAGATTCACTTTTTGGTGAACGAGTGACAATTTCACTTGATATCATACCCTACAAGACAAGAGCAGAACAGCAGGAATTTACTGTAGTTGTCGTCTTTTGCATCACAAAAAATGGGGGATTTAAAAGCTGGAACAAGACTTGGGCTAAATCTGTAACTATTAAATATCAACGCATAGGATTTATTAAACTGTGCTTAGTCAGGCACCGTGGGATCTGAGCAGGGACGGATACTGCGGTTAACAGCGTTTTTAGTGTGTGTGTGTCTCACTAGTAACGTGTAGCATTTCTCGAGATGTGACTAAATGTGTTGCCATAGGCTGCCCATAATTTAGCGTTATTGCTATTATGTAAAACGTTTCAGTTTTGCGCTATTTGGAAGTTGGAGTCACTTTGCACTGTTGGCTCATGACATACTGCACTGTTAATATTTTGGGGCAGTTTAACCTTCAGTCAATGTAATTTGCCAGTTATTTGTAGTTATGCAGTTATAAGCAACTCAGGCTCTTTATGGATTTTGAATATTTTTTGTTCCTCTGTTGGGCTGATTTTGTAATGCACAATAAGCTTTGTACAGTAATTGTCTAATAAATTAGTAATTTCTCTATTTTTGTGTAAAGCTATATATTTGCAAATACCCTAGCGTTTGACCCTTCTAATTTCCCCTATTTTTTTTTCCTTTGAGTATACACTCAGCAGTGTGAAATAAAACAGTTGAGAAGAGTATACACAATTTATTAAAATTACATCAGTTAAACAAGTGCGTTACTTGCATATAAACACATTTGAGTATGTTATAAAATGGCAAACTACGCTTTCCCAGAATGTGTGGTTTTTTTGTCAACCTTTGAATTTTGAACTACTCTCTGCCATCCTTTACGTGGTGGGTTTATAAATAAAACCTTTATCTACACTTTAGTAGAGTAAACTCAACAGCAATATTTAACGTATCATTTTTACATGTATTTATGTAGTGTGATATATGCTGACATCAGTTGTGCTGTTTTGTCTGCTCTGATCATATGAAGCCTAAATCTTTGGTTGATCTTCATGTTTGTGAGTGTGCTATAGTGTAAGACCTCGCTATTCATCACGAGTAATACGTGCACATGTATTTACACTGAATATTTTTATAACACAGTAGTTAAATAGTCAAAATACACAAAAGCTGGCATCTGAAAAACATATTTTTGCATTATTTACAATTTTTCACATGGACATCCATAAAGTTTTTGGTGTAGTAGCAGTTGCCTTCTCAGCAGAAATCTCTGGCTCGTTGGTTTCTGCTGAGTTTGGGTGCCTGCCCCCCCCCCCCGACTTTCCCAGAGGTCACTGCTGCCACATGACATCGGGACGGCATGTTCCAGAATCACCATGCAACTGAAATATAAGCAAGAATGGTGTTAGAGTCTACACACTACAAAGCAGACAGGTCCTCCACCAGGGTGCCCAATGGAAGTGTGTTTTGCCAACTTCAGGGCAGTTCAGTGTTCAATAGAACATTTTTTGTTGCTTTTTGGCTTGGTTGCCCAATCGCACTGGATTTCCTTTTCGTTGCCACGATGAATTCATTCAACCAGCTTGAGAGATTATGAGGTCACGTGTCTCCAGAATTTAGAGCAACAGTTACCAGCTGGTTTGGGCTGAATGGAGGTCAGCCTGGGCAAGGGTGAAGGTGATGACCCTCCCTTTATATATCACAAAGGCCCAGTAAGTGTTTAAAACATTCCTTCAAAATACTGACAGCGTATAATAACAGGACATCGTTAGTGGGATTTAGATTGAAGTTTGTTTACATTCGGTTACATTTGTCCTTGAACACAATGTTTACCGTTATTTAAAGACTGAGTGCGTAAAAATATTTTCACCCTCATTAAATGACTAATTACTCTCTTTTCAGGGTATCTTTGTAAGGCACCGTGATGGATACATTGTGGCCAAATTTAGCATGCAAACCTTAGCTACCCCAAAGCTCACGCTACATAGCGTATATTCTTCTTCTATTTGCCCATGTGAGGCTTAAAGAAATCACCATCCGTTTTCTCATCAGCCTAAATATACAATAAAGTAAGAGAGCACAATACTCCTTCCTCCGCTCATGTACATCAAATCATGCACAGTAAACATCCAAAGAATCATAAAACCTTCGCGGTGAGAACTCGTATTGAATTTCGTCAATCCTTCGTAAGCGCTAAGCTGCTAGCCTTCTTAAGGATAAGTGCACTAGAAGCCTGCGATAATCCGGCCCACTATACACTGTAATATTTGACAGGTGTTTAAGCTGAGCATACGTAAGTAGGGAACGTTCCAACGTAGCAGGCGGTGGGTAGATGAAGCTCGTGTTGATTAATTCTGTTTAGCTACCTAGGGGGATAATAACGCCGTACAGGATGGGACGTTGAGCTCGGCCTGGCATGCTAAGAAAGCAGCCGTGCTAAGGGACTTCCCGCTAATTAGTTTTGGGATCCAACGCTAAGCTCCTCGCGGAATTTTTCCCTGAGTTCCCTCGGAAATGGTGACAGTGTTTGAGTTTTTTAAAGGCAACAATGCAAAGGGAACTTAAAACGCAAGTCACACCACAGTAGGCGGCCCCCAAGGGTAGTAAAATGGAAAATTTTACTTGTTGTTGTAGTCTTGGCTTCATATTGAAATTAGCGCCCGGATCGTAAATGTTTTTAAAGGTTCTGTGACACCTCCGCGACTTGTTATCTTATCAGTCACATGCTACCCTGATCCATTAGCTTCCGCTCGCTCGATCGGCACGGCCTGACTACTTCAGATTGGATCTGTGATGGTACAAAATGATGACCCTCACCACTTCTCCCTGTATCAGTTTGGACGTCAACAAAGAGCTTAAAGAGCTTCCTTACAATGCAATTGCTGGTGTAAAGGAATGTACCCCAAATCAGATTAAGGCTCCTCCTGCCTGTTTCCCCAGCTATGAGGGGATAGGGGCTGTTCAGACTATGATCTTTTTTCTGGATACTTCCTGTAGTTTTTTTTTTAATTACTGCTGGACTGTAAAATCTGAGGGTGAGAGCCTGCGGACATGCATGCCCCCCTAAACATAGTAAAACAGTGTCAAGTTACCTTAAATATTAGGGAAAAGGTGCATCTGTAAAAATGTTCTGACAGAATCATTTATTAATTGCTAGGGTAAGGCTGTAGGAGAGAGCTTGACACCCCCCCATCCCCCTGATTCCTAAGCCCCTTTTGCCAAGGAGTGTAGATGTAGTTTTATGTCACTGAAAGGAGTCAGGAACATACCATTCGGTGCTTCAGGGGAATGGCACTCTTGAGTGAAGAGGCATGCATCTTCTGTGCGGGCAGTGATGCCTGTGATACTTTCGCTTCAGATTCAGGAAATCTGTGGAGAAAAAGGACAAACCACGTGTTGGCAGTCATATTTGCATCATAGGATGATTCCCTGTGTTATTTCACTCGAATGCTGACCTGGTAACTTAAGAAACTTCTGCAGACGTCCTTTAAAGTCACCAAATGTAAAAATAGCAGGGACATTCTTCTCAGAAACAAGTAAAACATAGAAGCAGGCAAATGTTTCCACTGTTAAGGGGAGCAGCATGGCCTGCTGGAGGTCAATGCCCCTCATACCAGCCGTTCACTTGGACAATTTCACTGGGAACAAGGGCTTATTGGGTATAATGGAAAGCAGATAAAACTCTGGAGGGTGGATTTTACAAAGACCTAAAATTTAAGGACCAGGATACAAAGTCTCATTTCACTGCAAGACCTCTGATAGTCAGTCCCACCATCAAACTCGATTTTCTAAGCAAACAGACAGGTAGATTTTAGATTGCCTGGTAAGCATGAATTATAAACTTGGCTCGAGCAAAAGTAATTGACTCCACAACATTAATGCAATTCTGATTTATGAGGAAAAGCGCACGGTCTGTTGAAACATACATATACGATTTTAGGCTTGGATTTCGAATTAGGATTTTCTTTGATGTTATGAACTACAGTAAAATTAAAGCTTTCATTGCTCATCACTTCATAACGGACAATCTTTTTGAAGAAAAATATCTAAAAGGTAGTTGTAATTTAGCATCTAATTCAATCAAAATTTGTCATTTTAAACTGGAAAAGGATTATTAAATTATTAAATTATAACATATCCAAATCCAATAAATAATAGTCCCGCAAAAAAAATGTAACAATTTTGCTCGGAAAATATTTGCACCTTCCTACTCACCACTGAAGATCATTATTGAGAAACTATCCGCAAACACGAGGAACTTTAAATCATGGATGTTGTTCTCAGGCTCACATACCTGGTCTCTGCCCCTTAACTAACAAGAGGAAAGTAACAAGGAGGAGAAGGATGCAGAAGAAGTTCAGTATCCTCATTTTGGTGCCGGAAGGGACTGGTGGTCTCCGGGTAGGAGGCTCGCTGCGGAGAAGCTTCCTGGCTGAGGTATGAAGCGCGGTCTAGCTAGGATAATGACCACATTCGGTGAGGATACCGGGTTCAGCCACCGCTGTCTCTCTCGTCGTTGGTCTCCTGTCTGCGGACGACTAAAGCTCCCCCTGTGTCTCTCGCTTACTCCTTCAGATGGAGGGAAAAAAAAAACTTAGTGGCTCTTCACCATGTCAACGGTAATTGTCCAGCTGAGGATGAGCTAGGAAGCCCTTGTGAACAATGAAGCAGCCTCCCCCTCTTTTTATAGCGTGAGGGAGGGGGGGGGTATGTAAATCGGCCGGCTGGGAGGGGGATCCCAGGCCCATTTGCAAATGTGAGACCTTGCATTGCACATATTGACCCCACATGTAGAAGGTAA
>JAODLC010000054.1:293596-308061 GCA_026781145.1 Hippopotamyrus pictus | reverse complement strand
GGGGGGGGTTAGGGTCTTGTATAGGGGAATCACTCTGACAGTGGTGGGATTTGAAGCAACATCCTTATGCTCATCAGTACTGTGTTGTGTTGTAACCCACAAAGCCGAACACCGCATTGCTTTTCTGGGCTGCTCTCGATGAGCTTCTACATGTTTGCCTCGAGGTCGCCACGCTTCAAAAGCTTCTGCTGGAGATCATGTGACCGGCCCAGCCTGGCCGTGGTCGGACACCTCCACCCAGACTGCTGAGGCCGCGACAGCGACATCAAAAACGTCCTCACACCACAAATATTGATTGTCATTCAGCACCACGTTTCAGAGAAGTTCAAAGTAAGTCGTGTTATTGTCAAGTGCGGCCAACCAAATAAACCTATTTATTTTCTGTCGGTTATCTTGCTTTTTTGTGTTGGGAATTGTACTTGGTGATAAGGGGGAGCGATCTCCCATGTCCATGATAACATTCATCTGGCCTGGGAATTTCTGGGTGCGAGATTTATATACTGGGGTTATTTCCACAGCCTGGGGGAGGGGGGGCGGGTGAGCTCTTTACACCAGTCAGACACTGTATTCACCCCCAGTGCGTTTACCAGGATGGGACGCATTGTGGGGGTCAGTAAAAATGTAAACAGCCAGTAGCTTTATTATTTTATGGTCGGGCAGATAACTTTGTGGAAGGCACAATGAAAATGAAAGGAAACAGTATTTAAATAGGCAAATCTCCTCCAAAATTAGGGCATTATATGAGGTGACTGAGGTGACAATTAAGTGATATACAACAACAGCAACAATAATAATTATTATTATTCTTTATTTACCACTTCCACAAGGAATGTACAGGCACATTGAAATGATTCTTTTCACAAATCCCATAATGCTCTCCTTTGAGACATACAAACACAAACGACAAATATACAGGTGAGGGTGAAACTTGGGCTCAAAGCGCCAGGTCAGGACATCTATCCACTGCCCCTGGAGCATTTTACGTAAGTATATGAAGAGCTTAACTAAACCCGTTCAAGAGGCTCGGCTCTCTACTGCATCAGAGGGTCCGTCCTTAAGGACGTTGCACCCTTATGGTTGACATTCACCTACCATTCTGAAGGCCGCTCTGGCATTGCATAGCAGAAAGTCTGCCGGTGGGTCTTAAAGGCTGGTAATTAGCCATGGTTGGATGAGTTGGGTCCTAATTGGGTTTAATCCCCCTGCGTTAGTCCTCAGCGTCACTAACGTGTGACGCGGCTGCAGAGTCACGTGACCCTTTGGTTTAATCTGTGGTGCCTTTGTCACCGATACAGGCCGGGTCCTCTGAGCCGGCTTCGTCATGTGGGGCGGGGTGATGTGGGGGCTCAGGACGCAGATCTTTTATCACCTGGCACATATAAACAAGGGGGGGGTGCTTTCTCAAACATTCCGTCTATAAACCAATTGGAATGCTAACAGCGGGCAAACAAGAGCACCCCGCTTATCTTCATAACAATGACTGTCTCGTGCCCCCCCCCCACCCAAATCCAGAAACCTAGACTCGGTGTGTGTGAGAAGTGCCTTTGATTTACCTCTACTCAGAAGTGACTTTCCTCTTTTTGGTCGACATAAATGGCTTGGATATCAGATCTCGGTCACTCAACTTGGCAAGGGAAGGCGAAAGCCTCCCCTGTTTTCCCGCCCTTTTTCGTTTCGGGAGTTTGTCTCCTCCGGTCGAACTTCATGGTTCAGAGGCGAACACGGTCCGTCGGCCCTGGCAATGACAACAGAGGCCGGGCATCACGCCACTGACCATCTTAACGGTCCGGGTGTGACAGCTGTGACAGCTGTGACAGTGGACCCCAGTCGGTCTCCTAATGCCAAGCCTAATCTGTCACAGCTGGACCTGGCTGTGTGTCCCACAGTCTGACGTCATTTCGTGAGGGTTTAACAGGTTTCTGTTCCAGTGACCAAGGCTTGAAACCAAGACTTGGCACCCTTATTCTAAAAAAAATATCGCTAGTGAGGGGCAGTATTCAGTTCTTACAGGAATTCAAAAAGAATACAAATACAAAAAAAAAACAATATAATTTTTTCTCATCAACAACAGAAGAGAGTGATGTAGAGGAATGTTGAATATGCACATTCCAGTTGATGCCTCGATGTAAGACCTTTGTTAAGGGTACGTTTGGACCTCTTTCAAACTGCTGGTACTTGCTTCCTGTTGGAATGCTGAGAAGACCACAAAGGATGAGTATCCATGACCGAAAGCACTTCCCCCGCTGTCCACAGTGGCCACCTCTGTGCCTCCCCTGAGCGAGCAGTGCCCCCCCTCCCCACCCAGCTTCCTTTGTACCTCCGTGGCTAGCTGCACGCGGGCCGGCTGGAAACCCGCCAGGCTGCAGAGAGCTACCCAGGACCCAGCTGTTGCCCAGTTTACTCTGCGCCGATAATAGCAGCTCCTTCGACCCAGCACTTCTTGGCTTTCAAAAAAATGGTAATTTTAAAAATGACAAGAAAAATATCCCAAAAAGATAAAGTATTCTCAGTTCCTCTCCCGGGAGCGTGTGGTTAGGGGTTCACCAGGTGCCTGTTCTAGGCCACTTCCCTAGTTGTAATGGGAAATCATTTCACGTAACACAGAGCCGGCCCACTTCTCACATCCCCTTTACCATCACGCTTGGGGAAAAAAAGAAAAACAACAACAAAAGAGAGGTTAGGTTTTGTGAGCCACTAAAATCGGCTGACCCCGTACCTTTAATGTGCCTCGAAAGGGCGCCAGAGGAATAAGCAGACTCTGAGCATCCTCTGCTGTGTAAATACCCCCGTTTCCGCCCCGTTTGACCTGCGGCGATCCCGAGCGACTGTGTGGTTGGTATCACTGCCCTTGCTTAGGCTCCGTGCTGGAGAGCCTTTGTTGGTCTTCCACAAACCCTATGGCCCCAATGCGAGGGGGAACAAAAGCAGGGAGAGGAATTCAGCTCTCTCATTCTCCCTCTGATTAGCTGTCCCATGCGAGCCTTAATCTCTCATTAGCCAACAAGGACTTAACGGTGGTGAGGCCAAAAGGGGACAATTGTTGAATGGCATAGGCATACAGGTACCAGTTTATGCACAATTATCTCACCAATCAATTTATTCCCCCTTAAACCTCGTCGGGTGAATGCCACAGTTTATGCAAACCTTCTTCGAATAAATATCATCGCACTTTGCATGAGCATAAAAGTCCCCAGTGATTTAATTCGTATACAGTGATGTTATACGTGCAACTGTTGTCGTGATTTAGGCGGCGCAGTGCAGCGGGCCGATTTGCGTCACCATATGCCGCATTCATGCCATAGCTGTCGCACATCCCCAATCTGACGCTGACTCCTAAATGCGCTTGGTTTTAATAGCACACTTGGTTTGGGTGCGATCGTTTGCATGCCGGTTTTACATCCCTGTTTTCACACTGCTGTTTTTAATTATTCTTTCTCTGCGTTCTGAAGACTGGCTTCATGTTACTGACATCATTTCCCAACATGGGAAACCCAGTTCTTGATAGTTAAAGATGTGGGATGTGGGCAAAAAAGATATTAAGCAATAATAATAATAATAATAACAATAATAATAATAATAATAATAATAATAATAATAACAACAACAATGGTTATTGCTTCTAGTGGACTGTATTATTTATTCATGTAGATTTATTCAGTTGTATCCCAACATGAGATACAATCAGGATTGTTCAGGGTATCAAGGCGAGTTTCCATCACGTTAGCAAACGGTGTAGCTCCACCAGATTGTATCCAAGTCACGTGAGATGTTTTTTTTCCCTTTTCATTTTGGATTTGGGTAAATCGGTTTTTTTTTTTTTTTTTTTGTAAGAAGGCATACAGAAGTCGGCAGGGCCACACCCATCACAGCTAATTTGTCCTGTCGATCGTCTGAAACTTGAATACAAATCACGAAACTTTAAATCGACCCAAAAACCGGTGCAAGTAATCGAATGTTCTAACTAAATCATTAAAATACTCGTTGAACGTAACTCATTAAAATGTGCATGCGAGGCATTAATTTGTGTAAATAGGAGTGACTGCGGGAGATTGAAGCAGAAGAAGTTCTTCTGAGGGCAGACAGGCTGTCCCCTGGGATCCAGAAACGCAACAGACAGGAGAAGACAGAGGTGATGGTAGATCTTTATCTTTTATTGAGAAGCTTCGTTTTTTTTTTTAAGTACTGGTCCTTGACACCATTGGGCGCCCCTCTGGCGTGCACTGAGGTACAGGGAAAAAAGTACCGTAATGTTTCCATCACAAACAAATGAGAGTGATAATGCACATTTTGATCAGGAACATGACTACATCGATGGTTAGAAAAGGTTGAAGCCAGTTAGAACACAACAATATATTCTCAAAACACCATAGGCTAACGCTTAACATTGTAGGTCTATTATAGGGGAATACATTTGAACGGTAAGTCATATCTTTATTGTAAATTAGATAAATGGAATTTACAATTTTTTTCTATTAAAGAAAAGCAGTCGTTCTTTATAGATCTATTATTATTCTTATTGTAGAAATGCTACAGAATAGAAACGTTAAAAAACACGATAGTATTTGTTTGCTTTACGTGGAAAAGGGATACGAGAAATTAATGAGTGGGACACGCTGCCCTCTAGTGGTTGGTATTTCGCGGTACTCCAACTGATAACAGTTGATAAAATCATAAATCATCACTTTAATACCAGCTCACGTCATGCATTTTAACCACCATTAGTAATATTTGATCCTTGATACTATAATGGTGTCCAGTATTCGTTAATATAATTCTGAGGACAGTTTTCATCTTCAGTTCTGATTCATTGTCCCATCCCAGGGACTCCAGCCTTGTGCCCTATGCTGCCTGATATCAGACATGAACAGGACCCTGTCCAGGCTAGGCAGTGAACAATTTTAAAAACTTAAACCTAACAAATATACATAAAAGGTAAACGATCATATCTGCGCCTTGAAGCAATATCGTAAGAGTTTGACAAATGTGCATCTGGTTCTGGTCTCGGCGAATCAGAGCTCTGCATGTGTGCTTTTCTCTGCCTTCTGTGGAGAAAGCCGCCTTAAAATATTTGGACGAAATCATTCTAGCCTCCGATCTGCAAAACACAGGCGGGGTGCAACCTTCCAACAGGAGCCAAGTTTCATATTAAATAATATTATTGTGCAACTTATGACATCACACTAAACACATGGAAGCAGCACGCGGCTCAGTGGGCAAAGCCTTTTTGCCTGTGATCGGAAGGTTGCTGGTTTGAGCCCCGCTTCGGCAGAATAGTCACACATCCGTGGGCCCTTGAGCAAGGCCCTTAACCCCCAGCTACATGGGCGCTGCTGCAGATGCCTGCCCTTCATTCACAAGCTGTGAGCAGACAATTTCCCTACAAGGGATGAACAGAATGTCTTTACTATTATACCAGAAAAATAGCACGTATGACCTTATCTAGGAAGTTTGCAATACATCTGTTTGGATATCTGTCCTACACCCATTGCAGTAATGACTTAGTATATCCCACTGTAAGATCTTTTTAATACCAGTGATGCAAGATGTTAATCAAGAGTCAAATGTAATTATCTTCCCCGCTGTTAAAAGATGATGTAAACCATTCAGCTGGCAATTTCTGGTGTCACTGGGAAATAAACGCCAACACTTTAAAGCAGCTTGATAAAATGAAAGAAGAATTTTAACCACTCGAATTGAAATAATAATTATAATATTAATAATGAAGTCAAACTGCTTCTTTCACATTAGCGGTTTTGTGCTGTGCTGCCCGTTGCCTTTTCGCGGCATTTTTATCATTCTTTGGTTCTTCCCAGGGACTCCGGTCTGTAAAGGAAAAATACATATTCATTATGACAAAGAGCCAGTCCTTTCATCATGGCTGGTGCAGCGCACATTAATTCCAAGCAGATCCGACATTCATCATAAACCTGACTGTATGCCCCTGTTCAATTGTCTATAATAAGACACAGGTGTCTTTTTTGTGTTTTAACATTTGCTATACAAAATTTATTGCTTTTCTCTATGGCTAAAACTTAAAGTGAGAGGTCACGTACAATAAAGTTGTATATTTAAGATACCTGAGGTTCAAAATCAGGTGTCTTTGCGGCTCTGTTTTAAATGAATACGCAGGTTAAAAGTTTACCTTCGGGCGCACTGTGGCGGTTGCTCAGGACGGAGGCCAAGGTGAAGACTGTAAACACTATGAAGGCGATCAAGATGAACGCGAGTTCCAGGTTCGAGAACAGCGCCTCCATGTGGCCCAAACGGCATCTGCATTTTAGGATCCCAGTCAGTTATTCCCGCCGCAATGTGATATAGCAACTTCTTTATTTTTACTATTCTGTGGCCTATTTTGATTATGTCACATTATGTCGTGCCCTTTTGAAAAAAAATGAAAGAAATATACGTGTTGTTATGAAACAGCTTTGCTGTTCTGGATCCACAGCCGAGCCTAAACCTGGCTGCATGTACAGCTTGAACAGATCAATGCCACCTCTCTAGTCGCATTTGCCCCCGGTGTTACTCGTATGAGATGAGGGAGCTCACACCGGCTTTTCCGGGGGTGCCCAAAGCAACAGGTAAGGTTGATAAAAAATGGCAGACGACATAAATAAAACACAGGCAAGACGAGCAAATCCACAGCTGACAGTTCATCCCACTGCCAGACATGGACGCATATCGATTGCGGGGGAGGCGCCCTGAGAAAGGATTTATCGCCGACTTCAGAGAGCTACTCCCCCCTCCCATTACCTCCGCTCTTAAATCAATTGCATTTTATGAATTCTATTAAAAAGAATGTAAATTAGTGCACACCAGGGATATCTTGGAAGTACCCGATTGCTCTTTAGAGTGACAGCCAGAAGCACGCATGTGCAAAAAAAAGGGGGGGGTGACACAACGGAGGGTACATCCCAGCGCATTTTTCCATCACCCTGCAAACAATGACAACGAGTAAGACGTTGTGCGACTAACAAAGTCATGCGTAAATATATAAGCTCCTTTCCCTTTCTCTCTCTCCCCCCAAAGGGCGACCCACACTCGCTCAAACGTGTCCTTAGCTTTCATCTGTCTAAAATTCCTTCGGCTGAGCTCCCTTTTTGCCAATTCGCCGGAGAGGTTATGCTACGATTGAAGTGAGCTAAGAAATGTGCCCTGTCTCTGTGAGGAATGAGGTGCCCTTCCCACCTGCACGTCAGCTGAAGGGACAGAAAAGGCAACAGAGCCTGAAACTATTCCGTTTCCATAGCATATAATCTATGGCTGGTAAAATAACGATGTTGCAGGTCAAAACATCGGACTGAACACCATAATGGACAACCAAGATAAGTTAAAAAAAAAAAACAGCAGTCAAACTGAAGAATTTTGTGTAGAATCTGAGTGCGGTGTGTATAATGTTACATCGCGTTCTTTGCGTTAGTATCTAATATTTAATTGCACTTAATGAAAACCAGTACACACACAAGTAATTCACAAATTGTTGACAAGATATTTTGGATTAAAATCCTTCCATTAAATATAGTCAGATGGTTTGAAGTCTACAGTTAAACGCACATTTTCACTGACTCACACAAGAAATGGATAGATTTGGCTCATATTGGACGGTTTATCTTCTGGTAGGCGTGATCATTCAGAGAAAATTCATCATTAACAGTCTTCTTCTGAAGGGCAATTTTACGTTGCCTACCTTTCAGACAGGAGAGGAGAGGAACCAGACCCAGAAACTCACTCCCCATTGTTTTACAGCCCCCGCCGAGGTCATGTGACTACCTCCATGGGGATTTACCTATCCCTCTCACCTATCACACACATGGGATGTGGGAGAGGGACACTCTGGCAGCACGATGGCCACAGATTCTCTTTGTGAGAAATTTATGAAGCATCACTTTCCACTTTCAATTACCTTCAGGATTAGTAAAGTATCTATCTGTCTGTCTGTCTATCATCTATCGTTCTCTCTGCTGCCTGCCTGAACAAATGTTTCGTCTTAATACGTTTCTTCAAGTTCAGACACATCTTAAATGCTGTTACCATGGGAATCTATCCCAGTCCAAAGAATTCTGTGCTCTGCATAAGAGGTGATGACAGAGAAGATATTTTTTTTTATTCAGGGTATGCAAAAAGTCCAAACGACCATATAGTGTACATTTTTCTTTTCTTTTTTTTTGCTTTGACAATATATGCCTACTGACATTTTTCTGGTTTTCTTTGATTGTTATCCTAAGACCACACTTATTTCCATGGTGTTGGCTCAATGCTCTTATTTTTAAACATATGCTCCCTACACAGCGCCCTCTACTGACAGCGTGCCGTCAGTTTCATAAGTGCTCGCTGCAATTCTTTCAACAAGGCGCGCAACCTTGATGTGTAAATCAAGTACAACAAAGGGTGACCTCGATCTTATCATCAGCGAAACGTTTGTGGATTAAATACGAGAATTGCTAAATTGTTCCTTGGAGCTTATTATTATTCATTGCTCTTTAACCTTAAAATGGCAGCTGTCTGAAGGTAGCCAAGAGTATCTGGTGTTTACATGCGCCAAAGTTTATGTAGCTGCAAATCAGCCATTCTCATTATGAACAGAGCCACAAATACGTGACACGCTCCATATTTAGACTGCATTCATTTCATCCTTCATCCATCCAGCTTCCAACTGCATATAGAATAGCAATACATCATTCATCGTTTCACATATCCCATTTTACTTGCCAGCAGACACACATACTGGTGTGAGTTTTGGGGTCAGCCAGCATCCAGCACACCTGGAGCAATTGGGCACAAGGGTCTTGCTCAAGGGCCAATAGTGACATCACACTAGCTGCAATGGGGTTTGAACCAGCAACCTTCTGACTCACTGCCACCCAGCACGATTAGCCAACACAGGGTTGCAGAAAAACTGGAGGTAAAAAAGGACACAGGAGTGGGATTTCAGTTCAGTCCTGGGTGTGTGAGATGACCAAGCACATCCATGGGGGGGAGGGGCAGAGCACCTGGCCTTTTTGCCCGAATGATTGAGGGGGACCCCCTTTTGAGGTTTTGAGTGGCTCTTATCAATCTCTGATGATCACATTAAATTTGCTGAGGGAACCAACCCCCCCAAGAACCTGCCCCTGGAACCAGTAGTGCTACACACTATGCAGGTCAACTTCAATTCAGTGCTGTTCAAACCATTAGGCTGCATAGGCGGCCACCTAGGGCGCCATCTTCTGGGGAGGTGCAGGTGTAGCAAGCCAATTTCACCATCTGGCGCCTAGGGCAACAGATGGGTTTCAACCTGTACCGCTTCAATTCAGGTATATTTAGTTTATTTTTATACAGCACTATTCCCATGATAGTAGCCCCAAAGCTACTTTTAGGCCGAAGACGTTTAGGGCCAATTTGGGGTTGAGGACGTAAACTTCACGTCCAAGGAGCTACTCCTATCGCTGTCTTCGTGGCTGACGGTACTCATCTTTACAAAAGTGTCTCCGTAACAAGGCTGACGGTACGTACTCAGCGTTACTTACGTGTCTTCGTAACAAGGCTGACGGTACGTACTCAGCGTTACTTACGTGTCTTCGTAATAAGGCTGACGGTACGTACGCAGCGTTACTTACGTGTTTCCGTAACAAGTTTCGTATCAAAGTACATGTTAAATAAATCATGGTAGAAACGTTCAAAGTGCAGGTGTCACATTCCGATTCTAAAGATAAAAAGTAACTTTGCATGCTATATGAAATGTTACAGTAAACTGAAGTTAAACAGGAGCTATATGGCAGATTGATATTCACAGGCAGTATGTACAATTTGAGAAAAATGAAAAAGAAAATGAGTAAGTAATAAAAATAAAATATTATCAGAATGCCCATATAAGTTCTTGTTTAGTTCCAAAGAGGATTAACGCAATGCAGAACACGTCAGGTTTGTTATGGTAATTCATTCAATGTTGCCTAAAATAGCATTGTAAAAAGATGTATTGCTTATTGTTTAATTAAAAAAATATTTACTGTTTAAACTCACCCAGAAGAAAACAAAATATTCTGTCCATTCACTTACTGTGTATGTATACGACACTATCCCATTATAAGATCATCTCTGTGGGCTACTTAATGATTTGGAGGAAAAGTACGTTCCTGATTACGGAGACACGTAGACAAATAAACCACGTCAAGGTTTTTCATGACACGTAGCGCAAAGTGTAAAGTTCAGCAGCTGTTAGACGGCCAGCGGGGAGTGTTAAGCGGTGATATAACTAGATACAGCGCAACTTGTTATGGCTGTTTAGCGCTAAGCAGGTGACTTAATGTCAAGCATGTGAAGTTCAGGTAGCTAAAGATCAGGTAGACAGAATCTTAAGCATTGAGATTTAAACATGACTCCCAAATAAAGATGTTAATCTATCAATTCACCCATCCATCCATCTTCCAACCGCTTATTCTGGTCAAGTGAAGACGTTAATAAAGTTAAAAATTACAATAACTTCTCAGGTGTGAGAATGCTTCATGTGCTTTTTATAATTTAACCGGGATTTCCTCCAGAGACCACTATATGCACGAAGGTGTGTTTTTGCTGCTCATCCTTCAATCGTGTAGATGCTCCTGTTTGATTTGAGACAGGTCAATTCCGGAAAGAAAGCCCCCTGAGAATACAGCGGGATTTATGAAATGGAAGAAACGGGGAAGGATAAAATAGTCTCGATTAGATTTCTTCAGCACGTCAAATCGGCAGCAGATCCTGACTGAGGCTTCCGTGTTCTTTGTCTGGTAATAAAACACGTAACATCATTAACTATTATGGTGGATTTTTATTGTCTCTCAATATCATAGACTTTATACTACATGTGCAACAACACAGAAGAAAAACACCGTGAAGAATAGGCCTACCTGTAAACTTTTAATACAGAGTACATGGAGAAATCAGAAATTACAAATCTTATAAAGTCAATTACATGTGTACTGCTATCCAGATTTATTTTTGAAACAGAAATGTGTGGGGGAAAAATACCATTATCTTTACCTTTGATATGCATGCAATTGTCTTTGAATATTACACTCGCTGTGACCAAACCAAACATCACAAGAGAAAAAATTATCATAGAAACTTTCATTTCTGCAGTAAATGGAGACGGCATTATCTATAGGAGGTGGAAAATCACAACAACACAAAGGTTGTGGGTTCAAGTCCCAGGTGAGCATATACATATTATAAACCCTCCCTCTACTTTAGGTCATTTTCGATGTGAGTGTCAAATAAAATATACTGTAGCTGTAAATTCTTGGTCTTATTTGATCCAGCACAAAGTCAAACAGGTACACAACTTAAGCGAAGTACTTACATTCAACATTCAAGTTTCACATCCACAAGGTTTTCTGTGAGACCTGCTCTTTATAGTGGAATCGTGTGCAAAATTATGTTAGCACTGGATGAAATGCGTGAGTCCCAGGGAAGACAAAAGCTTGCTCCCACTGTGATACGGCTCCAAGTAATTGCCTGACCTGTCATTTTGGGTCCAATACGTACGTTAGCCTGTTTGCTCATGACAAAGCTAAAACACATTCGGTCCGTGTTTTAATATTTGCCTGTCACGTCAGACTAAAATTCGCTGTCTGGTATGCTGTGGCCCGTGTTGTGTGTCAGTGCAAATACCAAATTAAAATGGAATTATTTCCATTTCTATAGCTTTTCAGTGGTGCCACCTGCCCCCTAATGAATTGGCAAATAAAAATGTAGGAAGCCATTTATAGTGTCTTGTTTCAGTCATAATGGCTTGGGACATTTGTTTGCATTCCACTTAATGTCGACCTAAGTGTCTGTCACTTACCTGCGTGTCTTCATTTTCGGCCTATATAATTAGCCTTTCAAACAAATTAGCACATAGATTAGCCGCAGACACATTAGCACTCGATTGTTTAAGCTTTTAGTGCTTTATATAACAAAACCTTTTCGCTTAACAGCTCATACGTAATGTGTTCATCTTTCATAATAGAAAAGCGTAATATTGCAGGCTTGATTTATAGAGACATCAATTTGGATTTATTATACAAATTGCATGCACTGTATGTGAGTTATGTTTAGGGGAAAAAAAAGTCTTGTTTTGAAAAATGTATCCATACACCCTCATTTGGACAATTAATCTATGAATCAGCAGGTAAAAGACTTTATCTTCTTGACAAGGGAGCTTGTGATAGGTCATAGCTTCTGGATATATACAGACTATGTCAGAAAAAATGGCGTTCAGCAAATCGTCCGGTTCTGATTTGGTAACAGCGAGATAAATTAAATCTGAGAACAGAAAATGCCCCAAAATACACCTTGGTGTTCAATTCGAGTGAATCACCTTAAAATGTTCTGAAGTTTGCTCAGTTTTCTATAATTCTTATAAGTGAATAGACGACGGGGGCTATAATAACTCATTCATTTTGCAAGAAGATGTCCTTAAGAGGACTTTTAATTTTGGCTTTCACATGGTAATTTACTTTAAAATTACTGTCATGAGGGCACCATAGTAGAATCCCGGCTCAGGTACGAGAGCAATTGTCTGGATCCAACCCACACGGGATGCTAACGCTATAAAACTCTCCAGCTAATTTCTGAACTTTACCCTGCTAATAAATTCCACCTCCACTATCACAGGCTACATTTTAATAATCTTGAAACTAAAAGTTTCAAGCACCGAGTTATTTTTTTTTAATCACTGTCTTGGGTATGTAAGGGGAATATTGATTCGCGTCCTAAGATTCTGTCTAGGATAAGGACAAGTCCCACTGGGTGGTCCATCAGCGCGAGCTCAGCTTCGAGGTCCTGTTAAATTTACTGTGGCATATTGGTTAAATTCCTTCGCAAATGTGCAGTGAAATCTGAATATAGGGCAAATGCTTCCTTTCATAGTGCGCATGTATTTTAGTAATACAAAAAAACCCTTACATACATCCGGAATAAATGTATAATGACGCGCAGAATTTATCGTCACTATTATTTATATCGTCTTTGTGCACATGAATGTTTTATCACGACCTCTGCAATTGATTATTCCCGTCTAAGAGCCCGACACACAACTATACCGAATGACATCATTTGAGTACAACAGATTGAACGGTGGTTTGGCGCTGCTGGTGGAGGATAGGATGCCACCTTTCGGAGCGGCGCTGGAAGAAAGGCGTGTTTTTTGCTGCCTTGATTTATTTCGGGTCGGGCAATCAAACGCAAGTCGACATGCTCGGGTTCGGGGGCCATCTGATGCACCCCCCTGGTATGCTTTAATGTGAATAATGGTGAGTACTCAGGTCTTCTTGCGCAATGCATTACAAGCTCTGCTGTTGCTATGCGATCCCCCACCCGTACCATTGAATGAAATGCCTGATTCAGTTGAACACTGTCTCAAATTGGCATGGCCGGCCAAAACTAGTCTCCCCAGACCAGACGGTGACCTGGGAACATTAACAAGGTATCTGCTTAACTACTTTCAGTTTCGATTTCGGATATCGGATCACATCATAACTAGCTGTCTTGATATGTAACAGCGTACGGGCGAAGCTCAGTTTGTTTAGTCGATCGCCCATTTTCCAGTTTAACAAGTTGTTTTTTTTTCTCCGCCGCTGGTGCTGCACCGGGAGAATCCCGTCTGGGTGCCGGGAATAGCGCGGTTCCGGCGGAGCTGAGGGACGCGTTTCGCCGTGCAGCCTCGATCCGAGCTCGCTGCCCCGCAAAGTTGCGCTGTGCTCCCTTGCGTGCGAAAATCAAAAATGCATGCCTTTGCATTGCAGTTGCAGTCAATTTATTTGTGGATTTTCGCTTTCAGGCGTCATTTAGGTTGCATCCCCTCAAACATTAAATTTATTAGATCACTCTGTTGTGCTTTTTGATGTCGGAATGTCGTGTTTTGCATTGTTTCACGTCGTGTTCTCCTTACCGCTAACCTCAGTTATGTTAAACGTTGCCTTTTGTTAGAAGATATTCGGAGTTGCATTTTATAGGCGTATTCTATTGTTACAGAAACGGCTGCACTGTTAAAGATTTTATTATACGTTAAGTAACTACTTAACGGTTTTATTTTACAATTTTACCCGTGAAACGCATTGTTGAGGTTTTTTATTCTGCATTTGAGGTGTTGTCTTCAAATTAGCGGAATATCAGCCAATAATTAAAAAATAATAAGATGAAAAAATAAACATTACCTTTGTTAAGTAAAACTAAAGTAGCCTCCCGCCCAGAATGCAGCTGCTAGAGCTTAGCATATCTGTGGACATGTGATGTAATGGTGTAAGTCACAAATGGCAGCTGTGCTGTACTGGTAAATTTACTGGTAATATTTTTGTAAGTAATACAGTCGAGTTTACGCCAGCCTTAATCAGTTGATAAGACCTGATGGCAATGGCGTAGTAGAGAGTTTGATATTGGAGGTGGGACAAAATCATATAAAGGCAAAGGTCTATTTATAGGGTACCCTAAATAAAGCTAAATTAAATATGGGGGGGGGGGGGGGGGGGGGG
>JAODLC010000054.1:228327-283025 GCA_026781145.1 Hippopotamyrus pictus | reverse complement strand
CACCTCACCGTACGATGCCCGTCCACCAGATCTCCGTGGTCCCGGCCAAGGAGACGGCAAGCAATGGGAGAAACTCCGGCAAAAGCAAGGACAGAAATAAAGATGAGGTGAGCGCTGGTCTACCTGGCCTGTATTGCTCCTTTGACAGATGACCGGTTAAAAATATAATTTCACACTGGCACGTAATTATTTTTACTTTAAACCTTAGACCTCTCTGGTAGTAAAAGGAGCCATACTTTCCAGGGATAAAACTTTCAGTGGAGTATTTTCACTTGGGGGTTGTGTATGGTGTTATTTATAAAAATATGAATATTAATCGAGCTTGCTTCTGATTTGCGCTTTGGCGGTCATCTCCATGACTGCTGTGGGGTGACCTGCATGTATATTGAGCCGAGTTACCTCACAAACTATGGCCCCCGGCTAGGACCAGCCTTTCCGCGGTGTTCTGCATTCTGTGGAAAATAATAGCCGGATATGTCAAGACAAAGTAAGGGCAAAGCTGCATCTGCTTTTATCACTTGTCGGTAATCGGGTGTCTGCTGGGCCGGTCCTTTGGTCCTCGGCTTCCGTGACCTCGGGGCAAAAAAACTTGCTCGGCTGTTAGGACTGATCGTTTCCACGGCAATTTGTCTCAGAAACGGGGGGGAGATACCCGCATGTTTGCCTCCCTCCCTGAGCTCCCTGCTTCCTCGCCTTTATAGTTCCCCCTGGGTGACTTGTCATCCACGAGATCATCAGAATGACGACAGGTTACCCGTCTTCAAGGTACAGATCACAGAACACGGGAGATCACTTCACGGGGTACCTCCAAGGAGCATTACATCACTCGTACGCAACCCCCTCTCCCTGTAACTCTAAGGTTTTCAGCATTTGGCTTCCATGCAGGGAAATTGATTTCTTGTTTTTTTTTTTTATGCACTTTTTGTCCTCTACCAACAACTATAGCAGATAGTGCAGAATTTGCTGTGTGTTTTTTTTTATTTTTATAATGCTGACCCACTTGCAAATGTTTTCAAGTTTTCGATCTGTATGGGGAGGGGAAAAAAGGACAGAGTCTTCGGCAATTTGGTTGCATGTCAGGAACAGATGGGTGAAAAGGATTTTATTCCAGTTTATCTGGTATTAACGACTTAAGACCAGGTGGCCTTGCCCTACTTCTCGCAGCTTCTCTTCGTGAGACTGGAATGCGTTAAGCACTAAATAACACCTGAGCCGAATGCTGCTCTTTGCGT
This sequence comes from Hippopotamyrus pictus, assembly GCA_026781145.1. NCBI lineage: Eukaryota > Metazoa > Chordata > Actinopteri > Osteoglossiformes > Mormyridae > Hippopotamyrus > Hippopotamyrus pictus. Next base: position 281,793 of record JAODLC010000054.1, on the reverse strand, counting down.
GCCTGTTGCTTGTCTAAAGCCGCGCGTAAATGGACTGAAAAGGCAACACGTAGCTATTCTTCAAGGAGGAAAAGAAAAACTCCTTATCTTAACGTGGACGCTTTGCAGAAATTGTATTTCTCTCATGCTGTTGAGCCAGTTCTGGCAGGAATGCAGATGGTCTACAGTTTTGTCAGTTGCTGCCAAAGAAGAATAAAATTGTCGGAAGACGCTGGGCAGGTGGCGCAGCGGCTCAGTACGTAGCGATGCTGATGGGCCTTGGATGGGGTTTGAATCCCAAATCTGCTCCGGGTGGGGATTTTTTGTTGCATGGTCTCCCCTTGTCATGTGGATTTCCTGTTGGTCCTCTGGCTTCCTCCTGTGGTCCAAAAACGTGTGGTTAGGCTAATTGGTGTCTCTATATTTCCTGTAGTGTTTGTCTGCGTTAGTCCATTGCAGGGCACATACATAATCAACCTGTCCGTGCTCTACCCGACCATATGCCCTATGCTTCCTTGAATTCCCCCCTCCCCCCAGCCCCTCCCCCGATGACCCTGACCTAGATAAGCAGTTAAAAGTTGGATGGTTGCAAGTGCCTGGATATATGTTATTTCTCCCCACCCCTGCAGAACATCATCTCCCTCCTAGCATGTATTTATATATGCATAATTAATTTTGTTTATAGAGGAAACTTTTGAAACGGCACAAAGCGTAAGGTAATCGGCTTATAGATGTCTGTTTGCAATTCTGATCGAATAAGGAGGTGAAATAAATTAATGATCGATGTCACAGTTTATTTCCCCCGATCTGTTTGCATATTATAGTAACGGCATCAGTCACGATACCACTGCGCTGTCTTCTCCTGGGGTGTGATGCGACCATGAAAACAATTTGCTTACCCACGGAAATGACTTGCGAGCCTTGGGGAGAAATATGAGCTGGCGTTAAATTTAAGACCACTGAACGATAATGGGTAAGTACATGGATTTTTGCGGCGCTCCTGAAGAAAGAAGATCCTTGTATGGGGAACGTGCGGAGATGTGCGGCTTATATTTCAAGAATGTAGTGTAAGTTCTGCGCCGTGACTACTAATAATGAGATTGGTGTCTTACGGCAGGGGCGGGCGGGCAGTTGGCACGGTTTGGGGGTCAGCGTCTCAGACACCGTGGGTGGCTCCTTCGCATCTCTTGACATCAGCCTCGTCCTCCCAAAATTGCCTTACTGCCGATAGGGACTGATGCTTCTTTGGAGTTGGGGATAAAAAGCAGGGAATTTAAAATGAGCTTCTCAGCCTAATGATGGGTTGTTAAATTTTTTTTTTTTTTTTTTAACCCAAATCGGCTGCGCTCTGATATGACTCAGTGGTTACATCACCCCGTAGCTCTCCTATGAAACATGCATTATTATGTACCAAAATGAGCATTGTAGAGCACTGGCTGAATTTATAAATATAAAAAGTTGTATTCATTAAGTCCACTAATGTAGTCCATAATCTCATTCACCACATTATCAATCACAGTGATTAATTAAGTATTAATATATGAAAGGAAATTCTTGGTGTGCTCGTGTGTAGAAAGTGGGTAGCAATACAGCCTCCAGAGTTGTGGGTTTGAATCCCACTGGAGCTTCATCGAGCTGTGACGTCTTCTCCAGATCTTCATTGTTTTCCTTCAGATATTTTGCTTTGCCCCACAGTTCAAGAACATTCAGTTATATTGGTGTCTCAAAATTGCCCTAACCCCTCTTATTTTTTAAAATTATTGATTCAGATTTTGATTTGATAGGGCGGCGTTTCGACAGGAAATTGGCAAGATCACACCCCCACACGTGATGCCATTTTAAAGCCCAAATTGTCCACATTAAGGAACAACAGGATGTAACAGTAGCATGTATAGTCTGAGAGATATGAGCAAAATCATTGTGTCCTCTACAGAGGGCAAAAATGAATTGATGGATCTCAGGAGGATATTATGCATGTATGTGTGAGCATGTGTGTCCTGTGATGAACTGGCATCCCAACCCAGGGTGTCCCCTGCCCCCTGCCCTCCGACTGCCAGGACTCACTTTGACCCTGCACTGAATAAGATAGATATGGGTGTTATATGGATAGATATGGGTGCTGTAGAACTGGAATGTCTGATTTTTTTCTTATTTCTTTTGAAATTACTTTTTCGAGCTTTTGGCATTTTGCATTTGCATTCAGATCTGGCCAAGGATGACGCACAGAGGAGCCGGCTGGACATATTTAGCCGTCCAAATGAATGGAAGGCAGTGCGGTGACTCGGGGTCAAGCACGGCAGATCAGGTGGCGCGGTAAACCCCCGACGTCCATAATGCCTGCTTATCCGATCGCGCTGTCCGCATCCTCGAAATCCCCCAGCCGCCCCGCGCTTACCGTACATTTCACTTTTGATTAATGTTCGCTTGCCCACAAATACAACTGACAAGCATAAAACTGGCGCACTGTGGGTAATTTAAGCACCTCCCATAGGTATTGGCCTGGCATGCGCACCCTCGCAGCGGCTAGTCAGTTTTTGCAGAAGCGGTGCAAATATCCTGGTGAACGGATATTTGTTTGTTTGTTTGTTTATTTATTTATTTGTTTGTTTGTTGCATGTCTGTGCCGCAGTTCCCCGAAGGGCTCTCTATGACATCAGTCCCCCTTCTGCATCTCCATTTTTGCTCTATTCATCATCTTTGGATGCTTTTTGTTTCCAACCATTAAGCGAGTCATTTAAATACCTGTTTCAATTTCGCGGCACTTTTCCCGTCAGTATGATTAAAAGCTACCCGCTCTACGTCTCATTAATGAGGAATGTTTATTGGGTGACGCCTTTAGGTAGCGTGTAAGATGATTGGGTAAAAAAAGGCCACGCGGGTTAATTGCTCCAAACGCCAAGGTTGCTAACTTTGGTTAGCTGGCTGGCGTGAGATGATCGATTCGAGACTATTATGCGCACACATGCACACGCATTTACATGTATGTAACAGTTTTACTACCTTGTAAATAGTCTAGGGTTTGCAAACTATCCCAACGCTTTTAATGTAGCTAGTTTTACATTTATAATGAAATAATATAGAATTGCAGTAAGATTTCTTGCATGCGCCTGAGCGTGAGTTAGCTGTTGGCAAGCCCGGAAACACTATGACCGCCTTTTCGCTTTATTAACATCGACATCCACGTAAGATGCCTCATGGTTTCCCTAAGGGAGGCTTATTTTCCAGTTCTTATTTTTTGTTACCGCGTTTTCTTTGATTCTGTTATTTTTTCTTTAACGCGTCACTCGCCTGCCCTAGGACTTACCGGCGACTGCCACGCGCGGCCCGCGCACTAATGACGCGGTCATTTCCGAGCACGCGCCGTATGCCGGCCGTTCGCGCTTCAGCCGAGCTGCTCTGACGGCTGTAATTAAACAGCTTTTACCCCGCAGAGGTTTGGGGCCGTTAAACTCCGCTGAAGTGAACTTGTGCGCCTTTTTATCCTGCGGTAATTTAAACGCCTCTCCACTGGTGCAAACAGTGTGAGGATTTTTAATTAATCAGACACGCCGTTCTGTATCTTTCTAGGGCAGCGATCCTGTGGCGCCTCACAAACACATTTTGATTTAATCAGACCCGAGACCCTTAAAGGGCATAGTTAACCTATAAATAATGCCAACTCTCTCTTACTGTACGTAATTTCTTTGTGTGTGGCTGAGAGCTCCACTGTACTTGAGTGTCCATGCAAAATGTGCTTTCCGTAGTACTTTAGAGAGGCTGCTGGTGTTTTGTTCAGGGTTTCCAGTTTACCGTGTGACCGTGTACTGAATAAGAGGTTGGATGGTATAGTGATCCCTGTATCCTTAAGAGGCTGATTTTTGGCAGTTGGTCATCCGGTTAAGGTTAGTGAGCTTTGCAGTACAAGTATGTACCTTGCATAGAAGGTCTGGTGTGAATGGTGTGTGGTGGATCTATACAGCAAGGTGAAGTACGTTGATCCTGGTGCGTGGGTAGGGTTCCTGCTTTTAGGCAGCAGATCAGATCAGGGATCAAGTCCCTCTCCTTGGCTGTACTTTGCAGCCAGTACTGGTGGAAGCACTTTTGGTGCCCTTCACAAGCTCCACTTCTCAACCCCACCGCCCCCCCCCCCCCACCAAGCAACACAAAGTGAAATTGGCTTGCAGAGTTGGTACCTCCTCAGTAGATGGTACCTTAGCTGGCCCCATATATATCCTAATGTGTGGGTGCATTTTATTTTTCCTTGAGGTCCAAATTCCTTCAGCGACAAAGGCAAGGTCCACTGCCTCACAAAAAAATACAAATTCAGGGGGTGTCCATTGATTCATTCCTTGTAGTGCGGATTTAATTGCCTTTTGAGCGTCTGCAGTTTGAGTACCCCTGGTCTAATAGGTTGATGGGCACTGTCTGCAGTGATATTGCAATGATTTGAGCCTGTAAATGCTCAAGCATGCAAAGCACGGACGGAAGTCGCATTTAAATCGCCATCCCCAGCCGGGGGGGGGGGTGGGGTGGTGACTCTGAAATATGTGTCTTGTCGTGAATATCTGTACGTGTTGTCAGCACACTGTCTAAATTAATCCTGTGAGATGTGCATCGTTGGAGGAAATGGTGAGACTTAGAAGTAGTGGATACATAAATAGTTTATAAAGCAGTCGCCTCTCTTAGAGTTAATTCATGGAATTCCATGCCGCGGCACTTATTTTCCTATACGCGTTATTGCCATGGAGGCATTATAGAAGAGTTAACGGTCCGTGGGAACACCAAATCCGGTCCAAAGCCTAGGATGTGGACAGCGGATTCAGTTCAGCTGAGATAAGATGCCAGATGCCTTTGGCAGAAGTTATAGTAGCTGAACTTATGGAGAATCACTTATCCTACTGTGAAGTGCTTTTTAAGAATGTTTTAAAGCATGCTGTATGCGGTTGTTGTGCATAATTGCTGTTACCGGTCTCTGGGCATCTTGTAGCATGTCGACAACCTCCTTTGATGTTCAGGCAGTGAGCTGAAGACTGTGGCGGAATGTCACGCTGGAGCGAGATGTTCCTGCTTATTCGCTAATGAGAACGCTGCTTCGGACTCGGTAGGCCTACTCACCGTCCTCCTATAAGGAGCGCCTTTGAGGTACAAGGTTGCTAGACCTGGTGCGATCATGCCCGTTGTGGAGTATTGTGCCGTACAAGGGCGTGCCAGGAGCCCACGGCGAGCTAACAGCCTTGAAGAACAAGAAGACTGCCGTCAGGGATCCTGGAATCCCATTCGTCACCGAGGCTCTGCGGCAGCGCTGAATAATTGCTTCCGCAAATAGATGGTCCGTGGCAGCTGCTGCTTTCCGAAAAGACCTTTACCGAATGGCGTCCGCTGATAAGTCGTTAAATTTCAACCGGTAGTTAAAGTCTAATTACAGTCCATATCAGAGTTCTGGGCCAGGTGGGTTCAGCTAAAAGCTTAATGGCAAAATGATGTCATGTGCCACGTCGCTGGGGTGTCCATTAACCCAGCGGGAGCTGGCTGTAGTTCTACAGTGCGCCATAAATAAAATGACAAAAATGCAGACTAGGGGGCATCCTCCAGAAGTTTTAGCAAAATGACTGGGTTTGTTTATCTACCAGAACTCAGTAGATATAACACATTTAGTTTTTTTTTATTTTAACCTTTAAAACAGACTGTATTTTGTTAATGCACTGTTGATTAAAGACTTTTCTTAATCGAAACCTTGTTTCATCAGGTTAATTATTAAATGGAATATATATTTTGATCTCCTTCTTTGCATGCCACACTGATGGGGATTTGAGCGATAAGCAATCCTTTTTTGAGCCGGCTGCAAATATCACTGTGGACCTTCTGGGACTGGGGGACAAGACTGAGAGCCTGCAAATATTGCCTTCTCCTCTGAGCATGCTCACAATCAAGCAGACGTATCACAGCAGCCAAAGCAATACTATTTTAGGTAAAAAAAAAAAAAACATTAACGGCTGGGGGACGGAGAAATGCCGGTGCCAGAGACGTTAAAAAGATGACAGCTGCTGATCGGGTTGGGGAGAGGGATGTATAAAGATGTGATTATGACTTGATAACTGGGTGAGTTGCCCCCCCCTTTTAAAATGGGTGCACATAGTCCACGCATTAACAAGGTTGCGGTCCGTGTCCACGTTCCTGGGCCTGCTGTCGGCTCGTTAGACGGCTCAAGAGGAGCGGCCAAGAGGCATCGCAGCAAGAGGCATCGCACCTAATTTGGCTGCGGTCCCAAGGCTTCAGAGAGCGGCAGAATCCACACCGAAACCGGACACAGGCGTCAAATTAGCTGTGTTATATTAGCGTATGACCTTCCATGGACTTAAATTCTCGTTTCCTTTCTGCAAAGTGCAGGTAGTCCTCTGATTACATTAGCCTGGTCTGAATAGCTCAATAGCTGAGTAGCTCTGAGGCCTTGTTTGTCCCATAACGCGTCCTGATGCTTTAAGATGCTAGTTCTGCTTGATTTAAGTTGGCTGAGCAAATATATCGTGCGCATGCACAATAATCACATCCCAGTCGCCATTGCTTCACATCTGCGGCCACTCCACCACCTTATTTGACACACTGCTGGTAGATAACTTCTATGTGGCTATGGTTTATTTCGGGTCATTTTATCTCCTTTTTTGTTTTATAAATATCGCGATGTGATATCGTGCATCCCTAATTAAAGTCATGCTTCTAGAGTCTGGCTGTTCAAACTATGCTTTGATCTGGTTTTGTTGAAAGTCGTGAGTGTTACTCATAAGTGTTTGAATTGGGTCATTAAGCTGTAATTTCCAATTATGCTTCTGAGACACCGTAACATATAAGAATAGTGCACTTTTTATTCCCTTTTAATCATCCAATCACTCATCACTTATTCCGGTCTACAGAATATAGCATGGCAGTGTCCTGGGTGAGACACCATCGTTGGGCACACACTTGCATACTCGATCACAGACTCCAATACACCTAAATGTATGTTTTTAGCCTGTGGGAACAAATCAAAGTAGCCACAAATTACACTAATGTAGGGTGAACAAAATCCACAGAAAGAGCTGCAGATGATTCAACCCCCGTCCCCCCCCCCCCCCCCCCCCCAGGGGATGTGAGGTTCTACCTTAACTATTGAGCCGCCAATGAGCAAATAATTCAGCTAGTAAAATAGTTCTGCTTCTTTATTTTTTTTATTTGAATGTCACTGTTAAACGTCAGGCAGCCTTCACGGCACTGTGAGCAAGCCAAGCGATTCCTGTGACATTTTACATTTTCATTCACCATATTAATGGTGAAATGTGATTAGTACTGACATTTAAAGAAACGGAAAAAGGTTTGTCTGATTCACGAGAAATGCACTATAGAAACAATTCAGTGGCTAAGCATCATTGTTAAACTTTTGCACTCCTGCATTAATGTGTTATCTTGTCAGTCAGTTGGTAAACAAACCTAAAACACGGGGAGGAATTGTGAGTCGACATGGTATGTGAAACTATTTTCTGATAAAAGTGGATGCAGGCTTGTGTTTAGAAGTTTTTGCAGGGAATCTGGCTTGAAGTGATTAGCAAACCACTGATGAGCTACAATGTGATCTTCTGTAGCTATAGAAACCTTGGCCACCCCACCCCCCAGTTAAAATCTGTGTGAAGTATAACTGGTTTTAGCAGGTGTCCCTGATTGTCACGAAAAAGAGGAAGGGTAAAATGTTGAAGTGAGAATTACTTGAAATGTGTGCAGTAAAATATTTAGCACAGTGATTCTCTGTATTGCTTAGCTTTAATCATTAGTAATCAGACTTTATAAAACAATTTTCATAAAAATTAAAAAAGATATATATTTTTCCATCTTTGGATACATGGTAACAGTTGTTTTGTCTTTACTGTTGCAATTTGCACAAAGGTACCTCTGGCTTTAAATAACTAGTCGACACAATAGTGCTCAATAAAATTTGAAGGGAACTGGAGAAACAAGACTCTTGAGTCCAAATGAATAGAGTCCAAGGCAATGGAATTTTAATACATCATGGGCAGAGTCTGTGAGCATTTGTGATGATGGCTCATTGTTCATTTCGACTGCAGGAGAACGATCAGTTCTCCCGGGAAACCACTGTTTCTCACAGCTCCAGCCAGTTCTCATTTCGTGGGTGCATTTCTGCAGCTAGCGTTGTTGCTATTTGTTAACGTTTTAAGTGTTTATAATTAGCGTGTTTGGAGTGTTTCCTTTCGTGGTTCAGTGGTGTACAATTCACACATTCTCTTGGTACAATGCATTCTCATAAAATCAACCGGTGTGATACACGGGGTGGGGGCACAGGTACACTGGCCCCCAGCTGAAAGCTGATTGGTCCTCCGGAGTGCACCCTCCACTGTCACTCACCAATTCAAAACATATCAATGGCTGCTAATAAGGTAAGCCTCTTTGTATGAATTACAGCCCTTCCTATACCCCCCCCCCCCATCTTAAAAATAAATTTCTATAATCACCCCCTTATGATTTGTCTTCTAACCACTCATCCTGAGCAGAGGGGCCTACAGCCTAGCCCTAGTACAGTACAAGGAACTAGGCTGGCGAACACCCAGAACAGGACGCCAGTCTGTTACAAGGCACTGACACACATCATCAGAAAATTACAGAACCTAGTCTACCTGAAGGAGTGATCTAAGTGGCACAGATATAGAGCATAGGTTGGTATTTTAACCCCTAACCCTGGACACACGAGGCAGCTACCCACTAAAGCCAAACCTTTTCTCTCATTTGCATATTTAAATTCAGTTCCCGGTCTTAAATAATACACCTTTTCTTAGTGACGGTCTTTGCGCGTCAGCGACTGCCCGGAGCCAGGGGGGGCGACACACGCCACTGACCGAAAGTGATACGCTGTTATGCGCCGGCCGCATGACGGCAAAGAAAAGACGCAAAATCACCGAGAACGTATGACGCCGCGGATAAGCCGGGGCAGCAGCTGTGCCGAGGGGAATGCCAGCGTGCCAAGAGCCAGCTGCCAGCGCGCTAACAGCCCGCAGTGCTCAAGGCTAGCTTGCAGAAATTAATACCCAACTTTGCTTTGCATACGCGCACATTGTTAAACGATAGTAAACAGCCAGAATCTCTTTGTGTCATCGTCAACGCTCCTAGTTACAGTACCAGTCGAAAGTCTGAGCTTGTTTTTTTCCCCCATGAATATGCAGAAAAGCACAATACAGTTATATGTAGTGGAAGATGCGTTTCGATGCAGTGCTCAGGAAACCTATCTCCTTATCTTGGATTCCTCAAAACAGGCATCATTTACAGCGATAACTGTTTCTGAGACACCAGGCATTTGGCTAAGGAGTTGAGGCAGGAAGTTACCCCACACTGCTTTCCATCTGCTCCTTAGCAGTTCTCAGAGACTTGGAGTACTTGTGGGTTTGCTCTGCTTTGACTCTTCCGTCCAGTTCGTCCTCAAGAAGTTTTATGGGATTAAGGTCTGGAGACTGGGCAGGCCTGGGCAGTGGATAGAGTTCTGTAGCCCTTTCCGCGTGCTGCTGATATTTCTTGCATGGCTCTTTAGGTGTGTTTTGGATCGTTGTCTGCTAAGGTATGAAGAACTAGAACTGTCCTCCCAGCCTTTTGAAGTCACGTTGATTGAGATTGCCATGGATTTGGTACAGATCACCAACTCTTTAACCAGCAAAGCAACTCCACACTTGCTCCTACCTTGCTGCATGGTGGAAACCACACGTGCTTCATTCACGTTCGCACTCGCTTGGTGCCTACAAGATGACTGGACCCATACATTTAAAAAATTCTTGGATTTTTACATGAGAGTGACTTCCGGTCGTCTTGGTATACAGATGTATACAGTTCATACCATAATTATGGTTTCAAGGAGGAGACTCAAACCTGATTGGTGCTGTACAACCAATTAGGAAGCTTAGCGAGACTGATTTCCTCTGTGCAGTATTTACCTGCATAATACCCTGAAGTGCAGTACTGTAACCTTAGTCCATAAATGATAAAAGCCTTTAAAGTTACAAGCTGTAAAATACAAGATGATGGTCTATAATCTCCATCCTTTTTAATTATAAACTCTTCCCCTGCACATAAACACATACACGCTCACATTGAGATGGCGTTAAAACGCATTTTAATCTCTAAAGTTATATAGGTCAGATTAATATTTTTTGCCGTCAGTCATGACCACGTCTTTGAACCGAGCCCGGCATAGCTAATTGGTTTAATTTGACATAGCTGCTTCGAGGCACGTCAGCTGGGAACCCGTATGAAGCTTAGCAAACATTTCCCCATGTCAGGATTTATTGATGTGGTTCTCTTAAGATATGGGGGCGTGGGTGGGGTAGTTTTTTTTTTTTTCCCCATGCACTTTAAGTTTCATAAATTCATTTTTTTTGGGTGTGGGGGGGGGGACAAGCTTCAGTCGACAGATGGGGTGTTAGGGACTGAAGGCAGATCCGTTGCACAAAGCCAGCGAAGTTACTGTGAGCCTGTCAGGGAATGATTGGCAGCAGAAGGATAGACAATTACGGTAGCGATGCCCCGCAGGTCCTGAGCTTCGTTTTCTGCTGGCAAGGGCCAGCAACGATTGGCTCGCTCTCATTGTGAGGTTTAGAAAGGCCCCCTCTTTGGAGGACCGGAGCACTTGATTCCGTCGATCCAGAGGGCACTTCGCGAATCACCCCGGCACCTCCTTCGAGACTTACTTGTTGGAGGAGCCAGATGGAGACTTTACGACACGGTTTGAGGGCTTCGGAATAAATTAATCTCCCTAAGAGGTAAAAGAACCTCTAAAGCGGAGGCATTCGAGTGTGACTGTGGTCAAAGTGCACCCCCCCCGCATCCCATTGCTGAGTCCTGCAAAGAATTTATAGTACTGAAAAGCAAGACCCTGCAGATTGTCTATCTGAAGAACAGCATACCTAGATCTTGTTTTGCTACTGGTCTTAAGCATAAGACAGATAATGCGAATGTGAGGTTGTCGTCCATAGCATGTAACTCCATCATCCAATACAGGGACACAATGAGACATCCTGGGGAGCAGCTTGGTACCCATAATTTCGTTCATCTGGGGCCTGTTTCACAAAGCAGGGTTACTTGCTTAGCCAGGTAACTTGCCAGATTTAAGGTAGTCCGGGATAATTGTAAGTTGATGAAAATAAGGTCTATTTAGCCCAGACTACCTTAAATCTGGCAAGTTACCTGGCTATGCAAGTAACCCTGCTTTGTGAAACAGGCCCCTGGTATACTGTGTGTGATTACAGATAAACAACAGTTTGGGGGCTTGTTAGTAAACAGATGCCTTCTACATGGAGTGAAATGGCGTCGTCCATGTAGGCAGACCCATACACCCATGCACCCCGGCTTTATCCTCTCAGGCTGGGATTGGCTGGCTTTCTGCTGCGCACACCAGCCAATCCACTTGACATAAATTCGCCCTACTTGCCTTGCAGCAACTGGGGATTCAGAGCTCTTAAGAGTGATCCTTGTGGCTGGTAAATAAACTTAGGTGTTCGCAGAATGAGACCTTAGACCCACCTCCACCAAGACTCCCCACAGTGTGAGTAGAGGTGACTTTGGTTACATAGCATTTTCTGTGGGATTAATTTCAGTGTAGTCATTTCAGTGATTATACCTTAAGTATGTCCCCGAGTAATTTCAGTGTAGCCATTTCAGTGATTACTCAGGGACATACTTAAGGTATAATTTCAGTGTAGTCATTTCCGTGATTACTCAGGGACACTGAATTGCTCGGGAACATACTTAAGGTATAATCACTGAAATGACTACACTAAAATTAGTCAGAGACATCCATCCATCCATTTTCCAACCCGCTCATCCTACTGGGTCGCGGGGGGTACGGAGCCTACTCAGAGACATACTTAAGGTATAATCACTGAAATGACTACACTGAAATTATACCTTTCGTATGTCCCTGAGTAATTTCAGTGTAGACATTTCAGTGATTACAGCTTATGTCCCTGAGTAATATCAGTGTAGTAATTTCAGTGATTATAGCTTACGTCCATGCATGCATCGAGATTTATATTTCTTTAGCAGATGCTTTTGTCCAAAGCAGTGTACCCGTAAGGTTCAGAAAGCAGGGTCAGCGGGGGTCCCTGGACCAGCTGGGGTTAAGGGCCTTGCTCAAGGGCCCAGTGGTGACATCACCCTGCCAGTCAAGGGATTTGAACTGGCACCCGTCTGTTCACAGGCACAGAGCCACACACCAGCCCATGATTAGTAAAACTTTGTAAAATTCACCTGATGCAAATGCACCTTCTGTTTTGTCTCTGCAATGTGCACAGCTAAATTGGCGTTTTGTTGGATGGCTCATATTGTTTGGCAGGCCCAGGAGACACCAGTTCCAGCTACATGTTCCGGAAACCTGCCCGCTCCTTGTTTTTTTCTTCTTCTTCTTCTTCTCATTGCGGTAATATTCCGATGCTCTTCAGTATGAGTTAGGATCAGGCCCAGGTTTGATACGGACCCCGTCTTCTGCATGTCGGCCTTCTGTCGTTCTGATTTCAGCAAACTGGGTGATCTCACCGAGAGCTGTGCAGGAATGTTCTAAAACTCACGAGGATTAGGAGGTGGAGCAAGTGCAGGGATGGCATTTTCAGGACAGACCTAGAATTCCACCTGGAGAGAGGAAAAGCTGTGCTTAAACCTGGCCGAAAAAAACCAAACTCAGAACAGATGTCAAACTGCCTTTACCAGCAGCCATATTTCTTGCAAAAAAAAAAAAAAACAAGATTCCTGAACAGGCGTACCGACTTTGAAAGTCTTGTGTTGGTTTGAATTATGCATCCTCTTATTTTCCATTTCAACCTCGGCAATTTGCGGTAACCCAAATGTGTCACGCTAAGCTGTACTGATCTCTCTCTCTCTCGAAATAAAGGTTTCCATTTCCGTCGTGCTTTGGGGTCTTTTCACGGCTGATCGCTTTTAAGCGACTGGTAGTGAATCAAGTATACACATCCTGTTGTATTTAGTTTCAATTTACGCTAATTAACAAAAAACAGCGTGACGCACTTTGGTAATTAGCCGTGTATGTGTATCAGTACTCCAGCTCGCTAAGTGTGTACCTCAATGTCACTGCTGGTCCTAATAGCCACTAAGCAGTGATTCACCCCAGACCAGGAAGTGATGCCGTCTTTACCGTGAGTGTTACGTGTAGCGTGAGTAAGCACGATAGCATTCTGGCAGGTGAAAGGGGGGAATTGCAAGACGACGACTACTGTGGTCCGACCGAAATGCCTCTTCAAGGCTGTTTCCTGCCGTTCAGGTGCCAGGCTGATGGGATGAAAGATTAATCTTTCGGTTCATCTTATCTGCAGATGAATGGAAAGTAGTTATAAAACGCCATCTTACTAATAGATGTTAGGTTTAACTTCTACATTACTCAGGGGAAGGACGCGCCTCAGAAATGCCGCTCCCTCTGTTTTAACTTCAGGGATATTTCAATAACGTTTGAAGGTTGCGTTTCTTTAGAAGGTGAATAATATATATTTTTTCATCTTCGCTCATGCCTGTTAAATCTGCTGAAAGGCATGGCAGCACCCAGGATGCCCTGTCTGGGGGGTCCTGGATCATTCCCCCACTGTCCCCCATCTCTCATCCTGTTACTTCATTCATTCTCCCTCGGCGTTTTGCTGTCCGCTGTTCATTTACTTGTTTCCCTGATTGAATGCATGCAAGGTTACAGATGACTAAAATGAGCGTAATGCTCCATAATTTTTATGGATGTATTTTATTGAGAAAGGTTAGCGAGGGATTTTCTGGGTGACACAATGCTGTCTTGTAGTCTTTTTGGGGGGGCAGTGTGTGGCTCAGTTGGCTAAGCCTCTGTGTTTGTGATCAGAAGGTTGCCAGTTCAAACCCAGCTTCAGCAAGGCTGTGGGTCCTTGCACACGGCCCTTAACCCCCAGCTTCGTGATCTGCTTTCTCTCACCTACAGAGGCATAAAGAGAATTTCTCCACAGGAATCAATAAAGTATCTGTTGTTGTTGTTTGTTGTTGTTGTTATTATTATTATTATTATTTGGGTGCCTGCTGCTTGTCACAAATTAAGCTGCACTACGCAGGGAGACCACCAGATGGCACTGTGACTCGTGCCATGAATTAACAAAAAAAAAATTCAGGTGGTTTGATGGTGAGCACAATCAACACGTGTGTCATCCCAGATGGGGAACAGAAAGCGGTTCGTTAGACCTGTTTAAATAATGTGCCGGCAGAATAAAAATATTGAATCATGCAAATGATATGAAGTACAATCTTTTATACATTGTGTCCAAATGTCCAAGTCTATTTCGTAGACTGTGTAGGTAATTGTGTTTTGTGCATCATGCAGTAGGCAGATATAATGCTTACAGTAACCATGTTGTACAGTGTATCTGTACAAGCACTGATTTAATATGTTATCTTTTTGAAACCCCCCTTGAGAGTTTTAATTGGGTTTTGTCATGGCTTTGGCATCCCAGGCATGCAAACGGTAGCCATTGTTATCACACTCTCTGGATTATTTTTGTGTGAAAGGTCAATAACATGGCTTTGTAGGGGGCCATCCTATGTTTCCTTCCTAGTTTTTTTGTCTTTCTTTTTTTCTTTCTTTTAAGAATCTACTTCAAAGGAGAAAGAGGAATAAGGGGGGCAGCTGGGACCACGAGCACCTGCCGGCGTGAGAGTTCCTTTAGCGTTTTATTAAATAATGCTGAGAGGTAGAGTTACCTGCATTCTGAAGGGAGAATCGGCCCCGGGGAGCTCGTGGCTGTTTCCCCGAGATGCTGGATGCTGTTCCTGGGACCCTGCATTATGGTGTATCTCGTGAAAAGCGAGTGACCGGGATTCGCGCTGAAGCCGAGTGAGGAGGCGCAGGCAGAGCGTGTGGGGGGAACTGGAGCCTGATTCTCAGATGAAACTTCTGCTTCGTCTGGGGAGGCCAGCTGGATATGCAGCGTCAGGGTATGTGTGTTTGTGGTTTTCGTGCTGATTTTATTTATGACGAGTCGTTTTCGGCTGCGTCGCCGAGGAGGACAGAAGCAAAAAAGGCGTGCGGTCTCCCACGCTGAAAAGGAAAGCATTTTCTGTAGGGCAGACGTCCAAAGGTCTCACGGCTTGGATCCTCAGGACCAGTTCCACCTGTTCCTCATTAAGGTGGGAGGGGCGGTTCTCCAGTTCTCCAAACGCATGCCGCTCCTGTGAATCACACCACGTCTGACAGCTGTCATGGCGGCGCTTCCCTTCTGGACAACTCGGGCGAATCCTGACAGGGATTTTTTTGTGTTGTGCAAAAGATCCGTCTTTAAACTCGTCTCATTTCCTCAGCGCTGACCGGTTAAACTGCCGGTTAAACTGTACCCACTCATTGGCCAGTTTATTAGCTACACCTGCCTAGTCCCGGGTTCGATTCCCTTTTTGCCTACAGAACAGACTGAAATCCTCAATGAATGGATCCCTTGTCGAATCTGTGATGCATTCTCCCCCGCAGCCTTCCTGACGGCTGGGCATTCCCTTCGTACCCCTCTCATGAAAAAGCTGCCCTCAAAGCTGCTGTCTGCTGTATCTGTATTTATCAGACCATCTTTAATCAGACTTTAGGCTCTAGAAACTGTAGTGTGTGAGTCCCAGAACGGTGGCTGTTTCTGAGAAGTCAGAACCACCAAATTTGGCATGTTCATAATCTCGCAGATCAGCCGCATTTCCCATTCTAAAGCTTTGTCAAACTGTAACCGGGCGGCTTTATCCAATTTGCATGCTCTATGAGTCACATGATTGCATCATGATCATGATGTTCGTTTGTAAGCACAGGGTGGTTTGTTTTTATACGGTGGTGTACCTAATGCGCTGGCTACTGAGCATATTAGACGCTCAGTAAGTAACAGAATTTTTAATAGCCACCTGCATGATAACTGTCAACTTTGGAGGTTGTTAACTGTCGTCTGTGAAGCAGTACGAGTCTGTGGCCCGACACAAAAGGAACACATCGAAGTATGATAATTCACATGCTCATTTGGTATCATAACTATGTTGCAACCCCAACGTATTGTCAGTCTTATTTGTTCATGACAGATCAATACCGGTTTTCAGGATAGGGCTGGAATGGATTTGCGCAGAGTTGGTCACGTGACAGGATTTATAGCCCAAACGGGAGCCCTGTGGGGGGAGGATTAGGGACCCGTCGTCTGTGAAACGCTATATTACCTGCTGATGGATCGCCTTCCCGTTTTCACTTCTGAATGCTTCTAGCTGACAGGCTGTATTTTTCCCATTATATTCAGGCCACCCCCCCCCAAAAAAAAACGTCTTTCTTCACCCTTCGAAAGAGAATCAAAAAGAAAGGATACGACAGTTAGCCCGTAGCTAAGCCGTTTACGCTAATCGTTAATCTGAATTTGCGCACGTGTTAAAATATAGCGATAATCGCATGATACCCTGAGCCTTCTTGCACATTTTGCAAGACAGAGACCCATGCCTCCGTCGGTTGGGCCTGTTTTACGATGGCAGGTGCGACCCTGATCGGTTCCATACCCTCACAGATGCATTCCAGCCGCTTTAACTAAACTGAGTTGGCGGTTTGAATTAGCATTTCTCTCTCCTGCAAGACGATCATCAGGAATCTATTTCAGTTAATCGTTTGCACAATGTAAGCCTTCCGTTTTAAAAATCACTCCGCACTACGATTCAAATAATCCTTTCAGAATGACTCCGGGGGCAGTTATTTAAGAAAAATAAAATAGCAGACTGTCATATGAAGTATTTATGAGTACAGGAAATGCTAATGTGATGCGAGTTATCCGCAGTATAACTTGTTAGCTTTGTTACATCTTCCGGCAATAACTTTTTATTAGTCTTGTTTAATACTTTAAACATATATGATGCATCGGAGGAAAATGTGCCACTTTTTTTTAACCTTGTATAAAATCTCATCCCAAAGGGCCTAAAAATGTAGTGTAGTGTTTAACGACATACTGTAGAACCATAACTCAAAGGATCCCAGTTCAGAATTCCCAGCGGAATTTGTTGTAGTATCCTTGAGCGAGGCACTTAAGCGGAGTTGTCGCAGTAAAACAGGCTGCCGTAGAGGAGAAAGGCATCAGCTAAGCAGTGAAATGTAGAAAGTCATCTGGCCTTTCTGAGAACCAGCCGCGGTATTAATTTTTAGCCTGTGCTCGTCCTGAAATGCGTCTGTCTTTCACACTTGGCATAGGATGGGGGCTAGTGTGGAAGGTGTATTCTTGGCATGTTGGGGGAGGAGAGAGGCCTACCATAAAAAATGTACAGGAAGCAGCATGATAGCAAGCACCTTCGGAGCTCGTTCCTTCTCGAAGCGAGAGAGCATCTGTGAGATGTGTGTGTGTCGGGGGGGAGGGGTTTAAAAAAAGAACCCATTAAGAGCCCCTCATGTCGCAACTCCTGTTGTCATCTGTGCAGATCTGCCGCTATTTTTCAAGACCTCGTTTCCCCCCCAGACGTAGCATGACTCGAGGTGATGAGACAAAAGGAAAAAGAAAAGAAACGCCAACTGTCGATGTCACTACTCCCCACGGACGCCTGCCGGTCTTCTGCCAGCAGCCGGGTCTCCTCCAGCCTTCCAGAAGCATCTTGCCCACGCGCGTCCCGTCATCTCGCGAGTAGCAGCTATTTCCTGGAAACCGTCGGCCTCGGTCATGTGACGTAGCGCCCGGCTGTGTTTAATGCTTTGGGTTTTTGCGTAGTAGGTGAAACAGTAAGGGTGGATGGAAGCTGCGTAATAACTGCTCGGGTTGCTATTTATCTATAAGATAATTAACATACTTTATTGTTACTTCCCTCCTGCTGCTTATAGCCGGACCGTAATCGAGGTTACGCGAAATCACCGCTTTCTGAGAACTGATGCAGGGGAAGTCGACCCTCCGGTGTGACTGGAACGAACGTTTCCTCCCCCGTCTGTTGTGAAATGCCCTTCCCTTTGGAATCCAGTTTAGAACCCACCCCAGCATTTGCGGGGTCCAATAGGAGCAGGCTAGAACTGGCTGTGAGGTACCATGGCTCAGTGGGGTGTAGCTTCAGGCCTTCACGCTCGGGAGGGGTTCAGATCCCCTTGCCCGGTTGTGTAAGTGGAGTTCGCGTTTCCTCCCGGTGTTTTACGCTGCCGATGGCGTGCACCGTGTGACGGACGGCCGCCCTGGCCGGGCTGCACCATATCGTTCCAAGATCTTTCCATTTTATACTGGATAATCCTTCATGGAAAATGTTATGGGAGATGGAAAAACAAGCTGTTGTGATGTCTGGGGCGGCATGTGCAGATGGGCACATTGTCTGGGGGGGTTGTGGCTCATCCAGTTAAGATGTTCCAAGTACTCTTTTTCAATAGACGATGCCCCCTCGTACCCACCCCAAAAAACCAGCTGGCCATATCCCTGTTTTTAGCACTTAACTTCTCTGTACATCAATTTTATACACTATTAATAGAACACCCTACCTTTGCTTTTTAACCATTTTTGTAGTATGTGTCCTCCAATCAGGGGGTGGTGTGTGGCTGAGTGGGTTTTGGGACTCTGAGCCTGTGATCGGAAGGTTAATTCAAGTCCCAGGGTCAGCAGATTGATGTCACCGTCGGGCTCCTGAACAAGACCCTTAACCCCCAATTGCTACACAGACTGGCTGACCCTGCTCTCTCAAATGTATGTCGCTTTAGATAAAAGTGTGTACTAAATAAATAAAGAATGCTGTGTTTCCAAAAGAGGGGGGGGCAGACGGACACCGACAGGATTCATGGTGTTTATGGCTTTTTTGTAATGACAGCAGTCAATATAACAACTGAACTAAACATCAGAACATGTCTTTTTATGACAATTATCCACAAAGTGTGCAACTTCTCTCACTGCAGTGTATCTTTCTGGGTGTCTGGAAGAACATTTCTAGAGCTTCTTGATATGGGAAGTCAGAAACGTCTGGCCCATTTATTGAGATTCGCATGCAGGCTGCAAGATGGTCTCCTTGCGGCCTATTGCGGATGTTTGTCTTGACCTGCAAATACATTAACTGTTAGGCTTTAAAAGTGATAGCTGATAGCTTAAGATAGTGATAGTTTAAAGCAGAAAATGTGTGAAACGTATGTCTCACCCTGTTCATGGTTGAGAAGTCTCACAGTTTACACTGCTGACCAGGACTGTCAGGGCAATGGAAAACGGATATTTTTGTCTGCTTTTCAGGTGGTTGACACGACATATTTTCCAACGCGCGCTCTCTGTCCGCTGGTGGGAGTGCGCTCACCTTTATGTGGGTGCACGTTTCTGTGCGCGCTCATCGCGGCGCGATACAGAGAGCAGAGGAGAATTGTAAACGCGCGACCGTGTGGAGACAAAAATGACAAGCTGTTGTGTAAATAAGATAAATAACAGAAGGCTGTTTAGCTTGTTTAATAAAAGAGACCTGTTCTATAGGAAAGGTAACCTTAAATGACTTCTGTTGTGATCTGGCGCTATATAGAAAATAAAATTAACGACCTTCAAGAGGGAGGCGCGGGAGGTGCCCTTGGGGGGGCGGGGCGCCCCCCTAATATAATGGTAGGGGAAATGTAACTGGAATGTAAATAAGATCTGAAATACATAATTAATTATATTTGCTTGAGGACCTCAGCAGGATCTCTATGGGGCGTCTCTGGTCGCTCAGTGGCCTGATCTGCTCAGGATGGGATCTAAATGCAGCTTTGCAGCACAGTCACATTCCTCCAAAGGTCCCTTATTCCGTTTTTCACACGGTCACATGACGACACGCATCCAAACAGGCGATTCTTCAAGTGGCCCGGCACCTATCGAACCGGGCTTTCCCAGCGGTGGACTTAAATGGTAAGAAATTCACCTGCGAGGGCCCCTAACTGGATCATGCGTCGCGGTTAATCTGCACAGTAGATGCCGCCGTCTGTTGCAGAGGCTCGCGAGCAGACGGACACGCTGGCTTCATTTTTATTTGCATTTCATCAGGGGTGTCAAACTGCAGTTCTGGGGGGGCCGGAGCCCCGTGTAGCTTAGCTCGTTCCCTGTTCCACCACAAATGATTCAGCTCAAGAGCTGTGTGGTAATTAGCACAAGGAGTTGAATCAGGTGTGTTAAATGAGGGGAAGCCCGAAAATGTGCAGGGCCCCGGCCCCCCCGGGACTGGAGTTTGACACCCGTGCATTTCATGATCCTGTCGGAGGTAGATCTGACGAAGCCCTCTCTGTTCCCGGACAGATTGACAAAGTTCCCAGACGTTCAGGAAGCCGAACCAGCAACATTTCCAAGGTACAGCACCTGCCCCCGTGCACCACATATGATCACGACGTTATCAAGAAATTTCAGCTGGCGTTCTGTGTCACCCAAATCCTCAGAAAATGAACTTAGAGAAGTTGCGTGTTCATTGAACCAGGATATTTATTTGCGTAGGAAATCTCTGATATTCTTGGCAGTGGCGCAAGAGTTAAAGTGTAAACAGGGCAGACTTCCTGTAACTGGTTTCACTTTCTATTGTCCCACGCCTAGTTCTTTCTTCGTGCTCACTGTGCCCATTTCTGTATTCTTGTGTGGCTGACGATCGCACTGGTCGCTCGCCATGTCCGAGTTCTTCTTGAAGTCGTCGTGCTGGAGGACGAGAGTGACACTGTACGACTGGTCGTTGCAGGCGAGTAGCTCCACGACGGGGATTGGCCCCCACAGCGCCTCCCGCACCTCCGTCACCTCCTCTTCTCAGGATATCTGCAGGTAGGAGTCTCTGAACAACGCTGTCATCGTCACAAACCTCCCCATGTCGCTCTCCTGTCTGTCTGCGTGGGCTTTATTTACATTTCTCCTGGTCATTCCATCAGGTTCGGACTCTGCTTAAGCATTCTGTTTATCTTCTCCCACCCCCCCCCACCCCCCTTGTAAACTGAGCTTCAATAATATCTGATCCTACTCCAGAATGTTCATTTCAGATATTATCTGAAGCCTCTGGGGACGTACTGTACTGTGCAAAAGCATTAGGAAGTCAAGGACAAGGACAGCTATTTATCTGGGTAGTAAATGTATATTTGCTCAGATTATAAAATAAATGATCTTCCTGCTTGAGTAAAACCACAGCACAATGTCTGTCAAAGGGGGTCAACTCAGCCATTTCAAAACCTCTACTAAAGTCACAGCAGCCACAGATTAATGCACCCGCCTATTCTCTTTGACTTGATCACTTGCACACCTTGTTTGTCTAATCAACTAATTAAGTGAATTATTTGAGTGAGCTGCTGGTGAAATTTAACAAACACATGGAGCGGCTGAGGTGCCCCCGAGGAGAGTTTTGGGAGCTGAAGCTGCATTCTTCTAGCCGTCCGGCAAGATATCGGCGACTTTTTGGAGAACTGAAGAAATTCTCCAAATTATTGTGTCTCTCTACATTTGCATATATTCTATTCTTAAACTGTGTTTTTGTTCTGAGCAAAAGCAAGCTTACTACCCAGGTAAAGCTCTAAACATCATCTTTGGCTGCTTGAGACTTTTGCACAGCGCTGTGTGTTTGAGCTGAGCTGTCAGACGGCAGCAGCCTTGCGAGCCGCACTGGTGTAGCGGTATCAGACAGCAGCGGTATCAGACAGCAGCGGTATCAGACAGCCGACGCAACCGCCACTCCAGAGCCCAGCTGAAACCACTGTGTTCTCTGTTTTTTATGTGTCTTATTTTCTTACCCGCATCTGTCCGGTTGTCTCTTCATCCTGTCTTTTCCCGCTTTTCATCTTCCATGTCTGCATGTCGCCACCGCCACCTCTCGCCGTTCCTGCCTCTCCGCCACCTCTCACCGTTCCTGCCTCTCCGTCGCCTCTCACCGTTCCTGCCTCTCCGCCGCCTCTCACCGTTCCTGCCTCTCCGCCGCCTCTCACCGTTCCTGCCTCTCCGTCGCCTCTCGCCGTTCCTGCCTCTCCGCCGCCTCTCGCCGCTCCTGCCTCTCCGCCGCTGCTCCTCATAGCTTCGGGGTTCTCCCAGCGCTGGAGGAGGATGTCCCCAAGCTGCACACACCTGATGGGACTCCAGGCCACAAGGGGGCGCCTTGCACTGGGAGGCAGGCTAAGAGGAGGCACAGGAGGAAGAAGCAGTTCTGCCGAGCCTGCGAGCGCCCCATCAGGCCGCGGGGAGTCGATGGGGCCTCCAGGAGCTGCGAGGAGCCGCCCGGGCATTGTAACATCTGCCGTCGGGCGTCGGACTCTTCCTCAGAGGAGGAGGAAGAGGAGAAACGGAGGCAGGAGAGGAGCTGGATCTGGAGCCGGGGGAGGGCCAGGGGGCGCAGCAAAGAGAGGAGCACAGATGGGGACGGCGCCGAGCTGGCCTCTGCGGGCCCCAAATCGGCAGGGGGCCGGGGACGAGCCCCCCAGGGTGGTCTGAAGAAGAGACATGGACTCTCAGCTAGCAGGGAGGAGCAGCAGCCACAGGGGGAGGCATCAGGTTGCAGGGCCACGTGCAGGAGCCCCGCCGAGGAGAAGCGCATCTGCAAGGGCTACGGGGAGCTGGAGGACCAAGCCGCCGCCTCGGCCAGGAGGTCAGGTGGCCCAGCACAGTACACAGACGACGATGCGGAGGTGTGCAGGTCAGTGCGGCGTGGCCCCAGGGACCTCGACCCAAATGGAGCCGCCTGTCCCCGTCAGGGGGCCAGGGACCTGGAAGCCAGCAGCAGAGACGCGTAGAGAGCGTAGCTACCCGTCACGCTCATCACACCCCACCCCCCAGCAGCCGGGCAGCGTTCACACGAATGACTCTAACGTCCTCTGGGGCCCACAGACCTCCAAGCTGCTTGTGCTTCCCGTTTCAGCGTCAGGTTTTGAAACTCAGAAACAGAAATGGTGCGTCGACCCACCCCTCCCCCTTCCAAGGCCAGAGGAGCAGGCAGAATCCCAGGAAGCCACGGCAGTGACTTTTTTTAAGCTTATCTGTTCACTTTAAATTTATTTTTATATTGTGCCTTTGTGTTTTTTTATCTCTATGATCATACAGAAAATGAACCCCGTGCTTCGTTTCTAGTTTGTGAAGCAGCTGAATTAAATGAACCATTAAAAATGGGATGTGCAGTTATGAAAACGACTCTCTAAAGTCGTTTTGGTGGTAACCAGCGGCGTCGCCTGGGCAGCCAGAACACTGAGTAATGGGACCAATCAGCAGCGAGCTTTGAGTGATACGAGGTGGATTGTGGGAAAGGTTAGCGGGGTGGAACTGTGCCGAGGCACCCGCAGGCGAGAGCTGCGTGTGATGGCTGCATTTGCCGTTGCAGGATCTGCCACTGCGAGGGCGAGGAGGACTGCCCCCTGATCACGCCGTGCCGCTGCACGGGCAGCTTGCGCTTCGTCCACCCCGACTGCCTGCACCAGTGGATCAAGAGCTCTGACACACGCTGTTGTGAGCTCTGCAAGTATGACTTCATTATGGAGACCCAGCTGAAGCCGCTGCGCAAGGTAGCGTCAGGGGATCTGAGGTCCTGGGGATCTGGGGCCTGGGGATCTCAGGGCCTGAAGGACTGGGGCTGGAGGTACTGGGGATCTGAGGGTCTGGGAATCTGTGGGTCTGGGGGTCTGGGGACATGAGATCCTGGGGATCTCGGGGCCTGAGGGTCTGAGGTCCTGGGGCCTGGGAATCTCCAGGTCTGGGGACCTGAGGTACTGGGAGTCTGAGGGCCTGAAGGACTGGGGCTTGAGGTACTGGGGATCTGAGGGTCTGGGGGTATGAGATCCTGGGGATCTCGGGGCCTGAGGATCTCCAGGTCTGGGGACCTGAGGTACTGGGGGTCTGAGGGCCTTAGGGCATGTGAATCTGTTGCCTGTGGGCCTTCGGAACTGGGGATCTGGGGACCTGGATCTTGGGGATCTGGCAAGGCCTGAAATTTTGGAGCCTGAGGGTCTAGAGGTCTAGATGTTTGCATGGTTTTAAGGCAGCATTTCTGAACCCAGTTCACGGGGAGCCCCAGACAGTCCACATTTTTGCTCCCTTCCAGCTCCCAGTTAACCTATACCAGGTATTCAGAGTTCTTGATTGGCTGGCAGCTGGGAGGGAGCAATAATATGGACTGTTAGGGGGGGAGGTCCCAGAGAACCAGGTTAAGAAACACTGGTTTAGAGCCCTGCAGTGTGGGGCTATGGATCTGGGGGCCTGTGGTCGGGCAGTCATTGGACACATGGTGCTGTCAGTCGCGGAGGGCAAGGTAAGCAAACAGTCTGAAAATATGTATTTGTGTGTATTAAAGGTTTCAGCAAGTATCTGCAGTACAGCCTGCCCTACTTGTTAAAACAGTTAATTAAACCCTTAGCCCTGCTTCAGAATGTTTGGCCTGATGTTCCGTCAAAAGTGGATAACGATATCGACAAGAGTGAATCTAAGATAAAAGCAAAAACATCTTGTACCGCCTTCATCTTGAGGCAGGAAACAGCTGAGATAGCTGCCTTTTGTTGAAGGAAAACAGCACACTGCTGCCCCCTGCTGATGCGGAATGGAACAGATATGCTGTATTGATTTCAGGGAATTGTTGATGAATGTAGATTCACTTGGTTCTACATGATGTAATTTAATATACTGGCAGCTTTCTGAAAAAGACCAAACAATTGCATGCAAACCGGTTTCATTATTATATTAAAAGGTGTTAGCTAACATAATCAAGCTGAAACGGGAGAAGGTAGTGTTTGGAAAAATTACACTGACCGGAAGCAAAAGATTGCATTTGTCCAAGTACGTTAAACTATCCCTTTTTTTTAAAAAAAAAAAAAAAAAAAAATCTTCTTTTAATTTTGCATGAAATCCCTATATAGGATAACTTTGTAAGATAAAATTGGATAGTTGTATGGTTACAGAGGTACTTTTTTTAAATAGTCAAGAATTACAATGAATTCACCTTCCAGAAGTTTCATCAATAATGCCGCTGGTAACTCTGCAGATAATTGTTTTAGATGTAAATTTAAAGAAGTGGTAAAACTATTACTGTTACTCACCATGATGAGCATAGTGTGGTGAGTGTGTAAAATGCAAATTAATTTGATCATCGACACATCCATAAATGTCAGCCATCCGTCTTCCAAACACTTACCCTGAGCATAGTTAATGATGCTTCCGTAATTTGTCACACACATGCATGGGTACAGTAACTGGGCCCTGCTATAAACCAGGTCACGAGCGTAACCCTTCCTGCTGCTGTATTATTTAGTAACAGGTGCATGGGGAGAAGGGAGACTCAAGAGGTCAGTCAGGCCTCCACGCCGAAGGGCCCTTTCAGGCTCATTTGGAGCACGCACTTCTAGGGTAGTCTTTGATTTGCACTGTAGTTGTTCTCTGTTTCCATAGGAACTGTCTCCATAGGAACATTCACAATGTTATTGTATTTGCATTATGTTATCAACAGGTATCTGCAAGGTCAAAATTTTCAAAAGTCCATTAACAGTTTTTTTTTTTTTTTGGAATTAATGGGAGATTTTATTCCTAATATTCCGCTACGAGATTTTAGTTCAGGATTGTCATATTCAGTATTTCTCTGGATTGGATTATTTAATTTCTTTATTTTATATATTATGAATTTTGCATTGTATTTTGAATGAAAATTGACTGGGTTTGGAAAATCAATGGATTCTAGTCTTAAACTCAAGAATGATTAATTTTATTGGTTTCTGTCTTTGTAATATCAGGAATCTTAGGGAAATACGTGATGGAATAAGTAAAACGAAAGGAGAACTTAGTATTGAATTGGAGAAGGTATGTGAAACGTGTAGCACTCGGTAAGAAAGGGGAACGATAGTGTAGTTTTATCGTTGCGTTGCTTTTGTGCTCCTTAGCAAATGCCACCGTGTACGGTTATGTAAGACGTTAAACTCTGAAGGATGTGCATCCAGCTCAACTAGACAAGCACTTTCAGCTAGACTTATTTCGAAAATGTAAAGTAATAAATGATGACCCAGCACTCGCAATTCTCCGGAAAAAAGAAGTGTTTACCACTTCTCTGTTTTGATTATGGTCTGTCTGATAGGGGGCAAGGTTCTTCTTAACTCTTGGGATTCTGTGAATTGTGTTTATTTGCTGTTTTTGCTGAAGTGCTCATATCCTTGTTTGCCTGTGCTGCTTGGTGAAATATAATAGTTTCGGATATTAGATATAAATTCTTCTGAACTGTAAACTTATAGGATTTTTTTTATTTGTCAAGCGTGTGTTGGATTCTTGCAAAATCAACAATGGCATACACTCCTGTCTGTACACACTTTGTTCGTCCGTCTCTCCCGCATAAACTCCAATATCTTGAAACCTACATGTTGGATTGCATGACCGCATCTTGTGGTCAGTTGTGTGGGGAACATCAAACAGAGGATCAAGGAACGAAAACCGAAGCACTTTATTGGCCAAAGGTAAAATGCGAAGTTCCCTTTAAGAAAGGCTGACGCATAACGCTACAAACGCTAAAAATGCAAAGGAGTAGCTATAAACCGACACGTCGCAGCTCCGCGCGCGTGACACCAAAGAGCAGCTCCCTGAAATCTCCCAAAGGCACCCAGCTGACCAGCTGACCCTAGTTAGTGTAATGAAGTCGCCGGCTTGATCGAGGTCAGCTGGGCTGCCGACCCGAGGCCGTTGGCGGCTGGCGCTGGAGTTTCTATCGCCATGGAGACCAAGCTTATTAGTCCAGTAATGTAGCATTTTTTAAAAGAATACACGTTATTTCGCAATTCCGTTAAAAGAAGTGAACTGAATACAAAGGACTGTACTAAGCAGAAATTTGACGAGGGGAAGAGCTTCACTTCTGCTCCACGCTGTAGACCAGGGAAGA
The DNA here is from genome assembly GCA_026781145.1 of Hippopotamyrus pictus. NCBI lineage: Eukaryota > Metazoa > Chordata > Actinopteri > Osteoglossiformes > Mormyridae > Hippopotamyrus > Hippopotamyrus pictus. The sequence goes on along the minus strand of JAODLC010000054.1, from coordinate 255,060 downwards.
CCAGTCTCGTCCAGAATGGGCCAGTGTGTATGTGGGTTTTGGGTGCAACTCCCTGATTGGCTGAAGAGTCCTCACACCTGGGTTTGAGCAGCTGACTTATTGGGTTATCCCAAAAACCTGCACACACACTGGCCCTTTGTGGATAAGACTGCCCACCCCTGCTGTAGACTGAATTCAGATTTTATCATAAATCGGTATACGACTGAGCAGGCAAGGAGACAGCTGGGGAAATCCTTCACTCCTGACGTTTCAGTGGTATGTCTGGCTTATGCTGCCTTTTCTGGAGTAGATCATTTCCTGAGATCTGCCCTGGGTGGGGGGTGGTGGTGGTGAGTCAGAGAGCAGCGATAGCGGTCGTCTGAGGTGTAAATCCGTCACGCCTTCTAGGGCAGATTCTGCTATCCGAAAAGAAGGGATTTAGTCGTGGCTGTGAGGAAGCTTCAGGCTGTGGACTTTTACGGGTGTAATGAACTCCTCTCACAGCAGGGCTGTTCAAATCACGGTCCGAGCCCTGCTGATTTTCCAGCCTTCCTTTACCCGCGAGCCAGGTATGAAGCCTCTGGCCAATCAGAATCAGTAATTATTAAACTAACTCCATGAGAGAACTGAAAACACGGCTTGGATTTGGAAACGAGGTACAGATTTGAACAGCCCTGTCTTATGCTAAGGAACATTGGTCTTTCGACATAACAGTTGCACACACTGGTGTTTGACGTGTTTCTCTGGGTGAATGTTAACCTTTATAGGGCCGTGTCATTTAAACGTGTTATATTTTCTATTTGTTTTATTCTAAAAGAACTTGCCTTTTACCTAATTGCCGGGGTTATGAACTCCTCATAGTAAATTATAACACTTTCGTTTTTTTTTCCCCCTCTTCTAATAGTGAGAACTTGCATGAGTGAACTTGATAATAGTCTTTTTCATCCATCCATCAATCTTCTAACTTCTCATCTTGGACAATGTGACAGGGGTACCTGGAGTTCATTTCAGTGCTTGTAAATATACATATGTCATTTCTGGTGTTACTCCACCAGGTGGCAGTGTAACGTTACATTCAGCTTTGACCTATTTGGCTAGTTCATCTGTGAATTGTTTTGTTCCATTCTCTTCCAGTGGGAAAAACTTCAGATGTCCACCCGTGAGAGGCGCCAGATCTTCTGCTCAGTCAGTTTCCACATTATAGCAGTCATCTGTGTCGTGTGGTCTCTCTACGTGCTGATTGACAGAACGGCTGAGGAGATAAAACAGGGCAGAGAAAATGGTAAGCATGATTCTTTTTCCCCCAATAAAGGAACGTTTCGGTATCTTCGAGAAACAATTAGCGGATTTCCACGGTATATGCTTGTGCCAGTGTTCTTTGTGGCTGCGTTAATTATCATCGAGCTAATGCTAAAAGGACTAGTGACCGGATAGGATAATGATTTTGCCTCTTTCTCCAATCGGCTTTTAGGTGTGTTGGAGTGGCCCTTCTGGACCAAACTTATCGTGGTGGCAATCGGATTCACCGGGGGCCTTATCTTCATGTACATCCAGTGTAAGGTGTACCTTCAGCTTTGGAGGAGACTCAAGGCGTATAACCGGATCATCTTTGTCCAGAACTGTCCGGACACAGTCAAAAAGGCAGAAGAGAAGATGCTGCCCGCAAGCCAAGCAAATGGCAAACATGACTCTGTGGAGGTCCCGGTGCCCCAGACGGAAACAAACTCTCACCGGCCAGTAGGGGGCGACACCGTTCTAGACGTAGCGCCCGTCTGACCGCTTACAGCGGATCCCTTGTGAAATATCCATCCAGCCCCCCATTCCCACTATATTTCTGAGACCTAAAGTTTTGGAGACGAGAACAAATTCAGGTTCTGTCGAAAACTTGGCAGTTGTCATGGTGATGGTTTTTAAGACCAGTGCTCAGAATGAAAGGAACTTAACGAAGTTTAACAAAGGCAGAAATGGACCCCAGACCAGGCCACCTGTTAGCCGTAAGCACAAAGGAGCTCTTACTTGGGGTGTCGGAAAAATAGCCCGTTGTATGAGTTATTTGCAGTTTTATACTAAAAATTCCAGTTGGTGCAGAAATCGATTTTAATGGCATATATAATCACGTTAAAAGAATCTTTATAGTCCGATATATTTTATACCAAATCACCATCATTAGGAAACGATGTTTTAAATCCTGTTTTAACCAGCAGGGGGTGATTTAACAGAGCTGACACCCCAGTCGAGTGCAGAAGTCGAGTTTATGATTTAAATGTCTCAGTTTTTCATCTGTTAGGTATCTGAGCATCTCCATAACAAACACGAATGTGCAGTCAGACGTGGTGATGTCCGTGGTGTTTCCTTTGTTCGGAAGGATGGGTTGCAGCCCTCGGATCAGCGCGGGTCCCCCGGGTTCTGCTCCCGCAGAGAAGCCGGACGCCAGGCGTTGGTACCCAAGAGGAATCGGAGCATGAGCTTCGAGGGGGGGGGGGGGGGGGGGGGGGGGGCCAAACAGGTTCACACTGGCCACATGTAGCATGTAGCTTGTATTGTAAATAACTTAAATCACATAATAAAATATCAACGTTGAAGCACAGAGACCGTTTATTCCATTGGGATCGTGGTCATGATTGACTGATCTGACCTCTGACCAGCTACGGAGAGGCTCAGCACGCACATGGAAATAAGTGAGTTAATTGGGAGCCCCAACCTTTCGACCCGCCTACCCCAGGGACACAGGACTTGGGGGGGTAGGTAGCCTCAGGCTTGGTGGAGGCCTATTACCAGCTGGTGCCAGGCATGATCAGTTCATATGGCTCACAGGACACGAGGTGGTCAGAGCATTCAGGCATTCCTGCTTACATGCATTTGAGTTTTGGCAATAAAGTCTACAAGTATGCAAGTACTCGTGGCAGGGTTGTTGGACTTCTGAACTGGCCTCCTGTCCCTCACGCCAGCCAGCTAATATCAGCTGAACATGCAGCAGTGATAGAATGACTCTGATAAAACTGTGTTTTTCTGTTTCCTAACATTTCTTCTAATTGTTTCTGTGTCGGACGTTACCGAAAATCTCGTATTGCCGGGTAGAGCTGATACTCTTTGTTATCCACTTAATGAACAAATGGTTTACACTTCTTTCGTTAAAGTATCAGATTTTCCAGAATGTACCAAACAAGAATGACATGTGAACTATGCCAATTACAACATGGTTACCCATTCATTACATATTAACGTTGGGTACCCCAACTCTGGTCGTATGTGTATATATATGTAAACTAAAATGGTGAAATAAATGTATGTACGCAGCAGATTTTTAGCAAAAGTTTTCTCTTTCTTGCTTCGTTGGTAAAAGGAAACGCTTCGCAGATTTTTATTTTAAACCCCAGAGTCTCCACGTTTTTGCTCCTACTGGGTGCTGGAGGGAGCAAGAATGTGGAATGTCTGGGGGTCTATCTGTGGAATGTCTGTTTTTTTGCTATTAGATAAGCTCTCCCCATTACCATTTTGCTTAAAAATGGGCATTTATTCTTTGAAAATAGAAACAAAGCTTTTCTTCTTCACACTGTAAAAATATGTATTTTATTTCAGTACAGGATTCCTGGTGTACCAAAACACAAGCATCCTTTTTTTTAATGACTTATTAACCTATCTAACCTAATTCAGCTGCCCTCTCCCATTCAGCTGCCCATTCTCAGTAATGAGAAATTGAACTGCAGAACCCATGGAGGGTGGGATTATTGAACGGAGCCTTTGAAGCCCAAGGAGACTTCAAACGGTTCAGCGGGAACCAACAGGGTCGCCGAGATGGAGCGAGTCAGACCTGTAGCTGTTTGACGGCGCACAATAATAATACAGCAAGGCCTTGGAAGTCTCATCCACCGCTACATACTGAGGGTTTCCTTGCTTTACAGACCGACGGAAAACCCAAAAGCCCAACAGCAGTCAGACAGGAACCCGGCTGAGAGCCTCAGTCTCGGTGGAAGGGAGATGCTCTTCGAGATGAATGCTAGGTGCCATGAAGAGGCTCATTCGCAGTCCCCCGCAGAGAGCTCCTCATCCTCCGCACCGTCGTCAGTCTTCTCTGGCGGGCGCTCCTGGGTGTCTTTTGCACCGTCCAGTGCATTCTGGGATACCTTTCGCATCTTTATATTTGGCAGCTTTTTCAGATCTCCACTCCATTCCCTGTGTCATTAAAAAGAAGTGAGATAATTTTTTTGGACACCCAAAAACTGCAGGCTACATTCATGCTACTTCATTCAATCATGTTGCGAGCCAATCAGCACTCATTTGCATTCATGCTACTTCAGTCAATCACATTAGAGATTAAACAGCGCTCATGGACATTTACTCTACTGAGGCTTCTGTCCAAAGAAACGTACATGTTAAGGAAGCTTGTTTCAGCCAACATCCATGAAGCAATTGTGGTTAAGCACCCGAGGACGCAGTGGTGATATGGTAACTCCACCAGCTACAGGATTCGAACCCACACAGACATGGGCACAAATCTGTAAGAATCTGAGCTACATGCTGCCCCATGAACGCCCAGCGCGGACAAGCAAGACGTGATGGGTTTGCCTTTTCAGTGTCACGAGCGAGCAAGGCTGTTCAGATTCACAACTTATGATTTGCGGTGTGTGATTATTTAAAATAATTATAATTAGCTCTGCTGGTGGCTTGATTAGAGAGTACTGCAAGTCATCAAACAGGGAACTCTAATGGGTATTAAAAACTCATTTTTCACTAGTTTTGAATGAATGACCATCAAATTATTCCTGATTAGCAGGTGAAAATATATTTGCAGTATTAATTTTAAAACTGCAATGTGCCCCCCAGCAAACAGGTGTCTTGTGCTTAGAGAAATGTCTGCCATTGGCTGGACAAAAGACCATAACAATTTCTTGTCTACTTAGAAACTAAAGCATCATACAAGGATAAATGCACCCTGACTCATTTGTGGAACAACTGTATTTCAAAGTATATCTTACCCCTACATTTTCCATAAAATTAATGGATGAGTGGATGTCAATGAGGCATGACTTATAAAAACGATCAAACTGCACTGCAAAAAAGTCTCACCTGAATGTTTTTAGGTGCTTAGAGTTGATAATATCGGGAATTTCTAAAACAGGAGGGAAGAACACGGTATTCAGGCTTGTGTAACTCGAGGTTATTAGTTAATATAATAAACTTGACACTTACATTGTAGCCTATAATAATCAACACTTCAATCTGCAAATTAAAGAACCGGGACGCACCAAATCCATTGCTCTCATACAGGACTCTCTCTCGTTCAATCGTCTGCTTTATGACGTTTTCTCTGGAGCCGTGGAGCCGCCCTTGTCTCCCCTTAATGCTGTTCGCCAGCTCGATCTGCTCCAACTCGGCGTCGAAGCGATGCAAATACCTGAGAGGAAACAGACCAAGTCAGGTAGCTTTAACTAACCTGTCGCAATTCGTGTTGAACAAATACCTTAGTGATACAGGAATAAACAAAGAATCGCTGAGCCCCAGACTGTTCATATACTTACCTCTCAATAATTTCACATGCATCCTGCTTTGTATATTCTTCTTTAGCTGGATCGAGCTGGTTTTGGAACCAGACGAGCTTTTCACCTGCGAAGATAGTTTGCGCTTAAAGTGCTGATGAGGCAACTGAAATGCAAGTTCTCGTCTTGCGACAAACTCACCGATTGCATTCAGTCGCAATGCTTTTTCATTCTTCAGCCTGGGAGCAATTACATAAATATCCGCATTAGCTTGGTTGCATGTTTCGCGGTATGTAGACAGCTAGTTAAGTAAAGCTGGCTAACAGACTATACCACTGACAGTTGGGGTATCCGTTTTGTCATAATTTGCATGCAATAAGGCCTTGTTCTGAAGTTTACCGTTCTTTTTTCTCTTGTTTAATGGCTTCTCTTGAAAGATAGCCAGCCTTCCTACTGTACGGATGAACTACCTTCTTCTCCACCGGTCCCTTTCCTTTCTTGGCTTTAGGCTGAAATATGAGAAGTCAAACACGCAATGTAATTCCAAGTAAAACAATCTGTTAGATATAACAATGCCGTCGTGCTATCTAGGCACCTACGTACCATTACTGGCGGCCGGTGCGTGTTTGAGATCCTTGTGACAACCTGAACACGTGCAGCACGCAGTGTGACACTCCGGAAACGGTCCGTCACTATTTTTCCTCCCCGCGTCGCTGAAACGCTCGCAAAGGTTCCGTTGTTTAAATAAATCGTATAAACGCACTAATAATGGTAGTCGATAAAAATCAACATCCATATTTCCAACCTCTTATATTTGACTGGATCAGGGAGTCTGGAGCCTGTTCCAGGCAGTATGGAGAACAGGGTATGAAAATATCACGCGAAACATATACAGACACTCGGGTATTCTGGGCAATGTAGGAACCCCTACATTCACCAAGGGGAGAAAATGCAAAATCACATGTTAAAATGAGATTTCGTATCTCATTATAACGATAAACTGGCCAAATTTTATATTGCCATGGTGGCAGTCATGGCTGCCGTATCATGAAGCTAGGATTCTTGCTTCGGATTATTTGCTGGAATTAAGGTACCCGAATTTAAATGAACTTTACCTTCGTTCACTTACATTCAGCCCAGACTACCTTAAATTCGTAAAGTTATCCGGTTAAGGAAGAAATCCGGCTTCTTGATATTAGAGTCTGGACCCTGGTCCCATGTAGGTTGTGAAAGGGCGCCCCCTGGTGAACGCTGTATGTGTTTGACTCTTCCTATCATTCACTGTGAGAATGACGTGAACCAGAAGAGTGGAAGTAGAGATGTTTTATGTAAAGTGCAGCCAATGACATACACTGAACAAAAGATAACTAATAGTTTTTTTGGATGCTAGAGATGACAATATAAATCTGTATAAATTTGAAGGATATTCAAGTAAAATTTATATCACTTTTGTAATATGAATTGTATGATTTTATTCAGGTTCTGCCTAATACATTGAACATTACTTATGATGGTTTGCTTCTCGGTCATTTAAATGTGTATTTCACACATCACATCATTTCATAGCTTAAAGACATTTTTTTTACGTAGAATTAACTCGTACAAGCCCTGGAAGATTTGGAGGATAACGTTTAATTAACATTTTAAAAAGTATATTTTGCCAGGCATCCAGAACACTGAAGGGAGCTGCCTGCACCCCCTCATAGCATTTTTTACCCTTATTTTGCCTTTGAAATTAAAAATTCTCTGTAATACCGCATAAAAGAGATCCCCAGTGGAAGTAAAATCGATATTTTCACCACGTTGCTTTGATGAATCACCTGGTCGTCAAACAGCTCAGTCATGCATGTTTTTATACTTTGATTTTATTTTTAGATTGCTGCACATGCATGTGGATGATCACCAGCCCTTAGTTCCAGCATGTATTTCTAAACTTGTGGCCCTTTAGTAATATTTGTATTCCGGCAAAATATTTTACAAATTAAAACAAGACGGATATAATCATTTTTACAAGTATTATATAGGTTTTGATATTAATGTCTTTACCTCAGCTGTTTTAACAACCCACTGGTGAATTCAGTGGACAGATTTGACTCAATTGTTAAGCACACTAGTAGCCATAATTGTGGAAACACTTCCAATTTTTAGAGATTGCAGAAATATATTTATTTATTTATTTATTTACGTCGCTCCAATTACTTATTTACTAATCATGTACTTACTCATCCAATGTATGATGTTTGTAACATTCTTTGCTTATAAACATTACCACCAATATTCATGTAGTCATTTTAAAGCATAAAGCCAAAAATGCTAGGTGTTTCTACAAATGTGATCACCAGTGTAGCTATGACTTGGGTTTGTCACCGAAGAAATCAAAGCAATTTGATTAAAAGCACTGCACCTTCAAGAAACCATGCATCTTGCATTCTGAGATATTTATGTATATGTTAGTAGCCTGTGCTCATTCTGTTCGGAGTTTACAGCTTCACCCCACATTTTTTTCCCCACAATCAAAAGCTGTGTTAATTTGGCATTCTGGAGTATTTCTGGCCTGTGCTGGAATCTGGAATGATGGCTTGGTCGTAGGGGGCAATTAGGAGTGGGGGCTGCCTCAGCACCTGTCCCTTTCACTTGAATAAATGAGTGTACCCCCACTTGATGTTCCAAGTGCCCTTTATCAATAGGAGACCCCCCCCCCCAGCAGCCAGCCAAATGTACCAGTTGCTTCGCCCCTCTGTTTGAGCACTTAATGGTTGTATGCATCACTGTTATACACAATTTATACAACATTCTTCCATTTTTTATTGAAACATTTTTTTTGTAGTATGTGTCCTCCTGTCTGGGGGCAGTGTGTGGCTGAGTGGGTTTTGGGATTCTGAGCCTGTGATCGGAAGGTCGCTGGTTCAAATCCCAGGGTCTGCAGAGTGGTGTCACCATTGGGCCCCTGAATGAAGCCCTTAACCCCCAATTACTATACGGACGGGTTTACTCTGCTTTCTCAACAGAAGTGTATCTCACAATGGATAAAACTGCCAAATTAAAAAAAAGTGTGGTAGTGTTCTCTTAATCCATGTGTAAAGGTGTTAAATGCAGAAACTTTTTTTTTGTTCTTTATAAAGAAAATATATATGTGATAAATAAATAATACAAAAGAACTGCATTTCTGATGTCAGTGGTAGTGCATCCTTTTACTTATTTTTATAGCTATGATTACATGAAGGATACTTATCACTAAATACAACTCAGAGCATGTAGCCACATACAACATATATATTTAACAAAACAAAGGGAAAACATAGTCAAGTGGAACATAATCCATTTTTAAATGTCACCATTGCGATACAATAATACTGCTTTAAAAAATTACATATTGATTATGCAATGTAGTGTGTTGTTTTGAGATGTCATATCTTGCTCATCCACCACCAAAACATCAAGCAGAATCAATCATTTGAGCAGAAAAATGACCCATCTTTACAGCACTAAGTTTGTTTTTTTTTCGTCCCCGGGGAAATTAGCGTTACCTGTAAATGACAGTTAAGCATTTGTGTGGCAGCTTGTAAGTCTGACTTACAGTGCTGAGAAAAAGTCAAAGTAAAAAAAAAAAATCTATGTTTCAGTGATTTTATGTTGGAGTAAAACTATGATATCATGTCTACCGAAGTGTGCCAAATAAGCCTCTTCAGCATCTTATCTTAAGTCATCCCAGGATTTGTAGTAACTATCCAATGGAATTATTGATGGGACCACTAGCATACTAGTCTGGTTGATCAGTACCTCATAAAATTATTAAATTAAGTAAATTAATTAAGTTAGCCAGTAGTGAAGCGTAACGAATAGATGAAATGGCTGGTGTGCCTTGAGAAGAGGTTTGTAATATTTTGGAGAACAGATGAAATTCTTATTTTTAATTATTACTGTTATTACTGTTAACTTGCGAATACGGTCAACTTTAACTTTTTCTGAGCAAACATGCACTTACTACCCGAATGAATAGCTTTAAACATTTTCTTTGACTTTTGCACAGTGCCCTGTCACATGACCTCCAACTCAATTACGACATATAGAAACACTTAATCAAGGACAGCAAGTCCGATTTGATCCCATTGTTTAGGAATCCATATAGAATGGGGTTCAGGCAGCATGACATCATTCCCAGCATGTGGCAGATGCAGTATATGAGCTTGAAGTGGCGAGTCGAGATCAGATTGGCGTTGAAGTCCGTCACCAGGTGGAAGAGGTGCAGCGGCATCCAACTGATGGCGAAAGCCAGCGCCACTGTGGTCAGCTTAATGAACACGCCACGCGTCCTCCTCCTCATCCGGGACACCGACTTGGAGGCCATGAGCATCTTCTGCAGCTCGATGGTCTCATCCCCCTTGAGTTCGAAGCAGATGGGAACCGTGGGTGGAAGAGGAGCCGGAGACTTGTCCTGCTCCTTGGGTGTCAGCCGCTCCCTGGAGTCCGTTTCCCGGCTCAAAGTTGCCGGGCCGACCAAGCAGGTCTTTTTGCTGTATCTTCTCCTCTGTTTCCGGGCTAGAGCCGACCTCCAACTGTCAGGATTGGTGCGCTGGTCTGGCTGGAAGGCCGTCTCATCCGGCTGCTGGAGGGTTAACCGGATCATCTCGTTCTCCTCCGCCTGAGCCCGAGGCTGGACCTGGACACTGGCGCTGACTCTCCGGCAGAGGCTGACGTGGCTGGCTGTGAGGCACGCCACGGGCAAGATGTACTGGATGAAGAGCAGGCTGATGGTGAACGCGATGCGGTACCCGCTGGAGGGCCATGACTCTATACAGAGTGACTTGTTGCGCAGGGGTTCCAAGTGGAACCTCTCGCTCAAGTCCACGGTGGTGTGGAACACCGGCAGGGGTGAGCACATGGACAGGCTGAGCGCCCAGATCACTGCCAGAAGGAGGCAGCCGGCGTTCACCGAGAGATGAGCGGACAATGGGTGGCTTATCATGTGATACCGGACCATGGCGATGGTCATGAGGACCAGCGTCGAGACGACTACGGATACGCACTGCAGGAACGGAACGATGTGGCACAAGGCTTCCCCAAAGATCCAGTGATCCAGCAGCACACAAGTCAGGGTGAACGGCGAGCAAAACAGAACCACCAAGATGTCCGAGAACGCCAGGTGACCCACCAGGAAGTTAATGATGGTCTTTTCCTTCCATTTCCTCGCTAGTGTCATTAATATAAGGATATTACCCAGAAGCCCCAAAATGCTCACTGTTGTGTACAGTCCAATCAAGAAGTAGCGAACGTCATTCACGCTGCTGTTGAAATCTTCCCATGATGGAATGTATGTGTTGTGAATTGGGTCACTGGCATTGTTTGCGAATGTCTCGTTCCTGGTGGCATATTCCAGATCCATGTCCGATCTTCCCTGAAGCAGCTGTTGAATAAAACAGAAATGGCGGCATATGAATGAGTTTAGCTTGTGCTTACACCAAGGCTGTGTTCTCCAAAAGATGATCAGGGAATAGATATGTATGAAATTCTCTTTTATCACTGGCTCTGAGCTGGAAGATGTTCTGGTGACTTCTCAGAGCATGGTGTTGTTTATTCATGGGGATATTCATGAGTTTGTGAGAAGTTTCATCAGCCTCCGCCTCGACAAGGCGGGAAATGTTGCGGCGAGGAAGCATGGCTGTTTCTTTGCATGGCATTAACAAGTCGCCAAGCTTCCCCAGGCTGAAAATTACGAAAAGCTAAAAATGTGGCGCAGTGGTTGGCACTGTAGCCCCAAAAGCATGCAAGGTGAACTGGAGTTGCCAAATTGTCCATAGGTGTGATTTTGTGTGTGTGTGTGTGTGTGTGTGTGTGTGTGTGCGTGTTTGTGTTTGTGTGTGCATGTGCCCTGTAATGGGTTGGCACCCCATCCTGAGTTGTTCCCTGCCTTGTGACTATACCCTGCGGTATAGGCTCTGGACCCCCACAACTCTGCACTGGACATGTGGGTACAGAAAATGAATAGATATTCTCTGTGTATTAATATTTGTATTAATGTATATTAATGTGTATACCTTTACCATTACCCTAAACCACATCCTGTGTTTAATACAATGGATATTGTGCCAAGAGCACAATATCTGAATGCCGATTTCCCCGAAAAGTCAGTTCCTTGGGCACTGCACAGGGTCCTCTGTGATATCAGTGAGGATTAACGCTCTCCTGTGTTACTAAATAGCAGCACGCTTTTAGCTCCGCAGAAATGATTTTCGCTCTCTGCCCTCCACGCATAAACATTTTGACCGGTGGCTGATTGTGCTTCGCTTTCCGCATCTGATATCCTCACTCGCTCCGCTTGGTGAAATATCTGAAGTTTGTCTCCGAGATGAGAGAGAATATCACATGCTTTCCACTGATTTCGACTGTCAATTTATTACTGATCTATCTATCTATCTATCTATCTATCTATCTATCTATCTATCTATCTATCTATCTATCTATCTATCTATCTATCTATGTTTCAATCTTGTTCACATAAAGCAATATTCTAGAAATACCTTAGAAAAACATTATGACCATCCACATGGTCACGCATTAACATCAGAGGAACAATTTCTTTCTAAAAGCTGCAATATTAATCCGAGGTAATAATCCCAATTTCTCTTTACAGCATTTCCACTTTCTTATACACTTTCTTTGTCTCTGTAAGTCTATAATGGAATTTGTCTATGATGGAAGTCTTAACGGCAGTGTTTACAGTTGTATAGTATAAATCTGTGGATAACAAAGGGCGTACCTTTAGGACCTGATCTTCGGTGCTGGTACAGAGGACGCCCGTGATCCTTGCATGCTGCCTCCACAGTGCCTCATTGAGCGCGCAGACGGACAGTATGTCGGCTTTTCCTTCAAACGTCACGCAACCTGCCTTGTTACTTTGCTCTCCTCTGGCTGCATGTGGCTTTTCGTTACTCCCGAGGTCCTTTTTTCAGTGCTTCGTGTGGCTCAAATTGGATTTTTCAGGCTGAGGGTTTCGGCTGTTTTTCCAAGTCGCATTTGAAGTTTTTTCCCCTTCGTTATTCCATCCCCGCAGGGCATCAATAAACTGAGATCTGGCAGCGAAGTAAAGGAGGGAACTAAACGAGATGACCCGAAGCTTTCAAATCGCAAATAAAGCCTCCATATAAGTTAAATAAGAATACACGAAACACGCTATCCGTGGTGCTGAATTCGGCTACGGACAACGCTGCATATTTGCAGATATAGCGCAATTATCCATGAGGAAATCCATAGCCACTGTTTGCGGTAACATCTGATGTAACTGAGCGTGCACCTTAGCATCTCAAACAAATGTTACCTCTGACTTTTAAATATGCACGACAAAACGCATTTTCCCCCAGACAAGCTATCCAGTATTTTTTTTTTACTATTTATTAATGAATAAGTTCAATATAAAATCTGGGAATTCAAAAAAAAAGTGATATGTGGATTGAGGGAACTAATTTAACGCGATATTCACCGATACGTTCCGTAATTCGGCGTTTATGGGGAAAAGCCCGCAGGTAGGTGGCGCTGTTTCGCAGACTGTCTCGGTCAGGCGGACCCCGGACAGGAGCTGTCACTTAGTGCATTTACATCCTTAAATGAAACTCTTGTGGACAGAAGGCGGTGTCTTCTGCTGCAGTCAGATCGGAATGGTTTAGCAGCAAATGTTATCCCTCGGGTTAGAAATAGTAAGAATATACAGGAAGTATTTTGAAGTAATAACTAGCTTATATATTCAGCGACGCGTTGCCTTTAAGGTTGAACTGAGGCGCATAGGATCCGTATATAGCTATACCCGTACTGTTGAGGATACAGACACCCACGAACTCGCCCGTGGTTTTTGTCACTGCACAGTGTAATCCAGTGGGTCTGAAAATATGTAGGTAGGTATTGATTTGATTATTTTTTCCCTTCCTATATTTGTTTGTTTGTTTTTGTGCACTTTTCCCGAGAGTAAAGTTGCTATCTTGGCTCAGAAGTCGATTCTTGGGAAAATATGGCTCAGGTAATCAAAACAAAAAAAAGAAAATCAAGAAACTTTTCAGTCTGTCAGATTTTTACGTGCACCTTGACGTAGCCTGCTTGTGTCCAAAGGTGATGAAAACGCATTCCCAATATCTTCATAGTTTTACGACTTATAAAATTACTTTATTTACTTCAGGTGTTTAGTTAATCTTTACACAAGTGCATTTGCAGGTTTTTTTCCCTTTCTACATATTCTTAAAGAGATGACAATCAACAGACCCAGTATTTCAACTTAAATCTTGCGGATCTTTAATCCATCAATCCATCCATCCATCCATCAACTAACCATAATTTATCCTTGGTTCCAGGTGGCATAGTTTTCAAGGCAGGGTACACCCTAAACAGGATGCTTTACGTTTCGTCCTTTTCCTATATTTGCCTTTACATCTTTTTCCAGTGACAACCGGAGATATCTCCTCACGGCAAATGACACGCTACACCAGACGTGCTCAGTGATTTGTCAGTTCAGCAGAAGCAAGAGGTAAGACATTTTATATCGTTTTTTTCTTTCAAACCATTTTCACATTGATTTTATATGAACTCTTTTGGGGAAAACATTTTTTTATGTGGCAATGTAACGATTCATATTCGATCATTAAGAAGTGTTGAACAATCGTGTGTAAGCCACCGATTATAGCAAACCGATTCAAGTTTATTTATAAACGAGATTTGTCGACTAATCTGGTGTAGTCGCTTGGCATAATGCTCTTAAGCAGTAGCTATACGTATAGATCTATATCCTTAAGTTCTTTATATTTAAATGTTTGTAAAATATACGTGAGGCTTGTGATGATGCTGTATGTTAACTTAGAGTAAACGCCTATAATTCTGTGCAACAATTCATCCTTATCTTCATTCTTATACTGTCCTTTATATTACCAATTCATCCTTATATTGTTAATGAGTGCCTAGAAAACACTTTTATCGCCGCGAATAACGCAAAGTTAAAAGAGGGATGAAGTAGAAGGCGTGTGATTCCTCGGTGCGCCGCGTTTAAAATACCGCTCTTTGCCAAGTGATGTCAAAGTGCGTGACAAAAAAAAAAAAAAAATCTATTTTTAAGGATGTTAAATGTTTTAACGCCATCGCGCGCTGTCAACAGGGAAAAAAAACTTCCCAAGAAGTCCAAAATCAATAAAAAATTTAGGATGCAACGTGTTGTGTTATGTAGCCTATAGCCTACCTCACAAACTAAACTATCGTATCATCTGCCGCTGCGTTTCACCGTGAACATCAAGGAGTCACATGAAGTGTAATGCATGGTTTTCACTTTCCTGGTATAAAATAACATTAAACTATTTGTGTGACTAAACGCATTTACTTTGTAATTTGTTCTGCCTAGTCAGTACTTAAAAGGGGAGCTGCTATTGGCAAGGCGTCATTTGGTGAATGGGGGATATTAGCTACTGTTTGTTCTCATTAACTGATAAAAAGTGTTGCAAGACTGTATAGGTGGCGTTGGCCTTCGCGGGATAGGAGTGATCACTGAGCAGGCTGCCTATCATCTGGAGCGAAATACATTTACATTTATTTATTTAGCAGGTACAGCGAGGCAGATAATAAATAGATCTCAAGCATACGGCTATCGTGGAGCTAGACGGAGCTTCCATAGAAAGACCGGTCAGATACGCATGTTAGCATTAGAACACGAGCTAAACACGTCGCAAAAGATAACAATAAGCTAACAGACGATCTATTCAAATCAAACCGCCCTACGAGGTAAGTGCCAAATACAAGAGCATCAAGCAGGGGCAGAATTTGAGGGGGTTGAACAATCCTGCTCCCCACCCCCCCGTACACTAGGGGGGCCCCTGGATATCTCGACTTTTTTTTTTTTTTTTTTTTTTTAGTAACTATTTATATTTTCGGTAAATTTTAGCACTGGCACCCCATGCTTTGATTCACATATTATTGATATTACAGAATTTAAATTTCCCTCCCGTTTCTCAGTCTGCATCAAAGAATAGGTCAAATGGCCCACTTAGGTGGGGCCCTACCCATGTCACCCCAGAGCCCCAAGAGATGTTAGTCCACCCCTGGCATCCACTGTTGCCAAGAGATCATAACCATGGGATGGATAATGAAAACGGAGCAGGTGATTAGTCAGATGAGCTAGTTGAGATTTTCCCAGAGAAGCTGGCTGGTTGTGGATGTGTAGCTGGATCCATCATCGAGGAACCACACATGAGAAATGTCTAGAATTTTGCTTGGTGGAGGCAACACCAAAAGGTACTGGCTTGCCGACTGAAGGCCTTGATGCGTGAATCATTGGAGGTGGGTTCTCTGAAAGCCAGCCATGTTCTCCCCGTGTTCCATACGTGTACCTTACATACTATCGAGGCTGTACCCCTGCCTTGTGCCCCCTCCTGCGTGGGAGAGGCTCCAGACTACCCCAGTGGCCCTGACCAGGATAACTGATTAGAAGATCGGTGTACTGATGACTTTGGAGATTGATTCCCCACACTGCTTGGCCTGTATGTGCCTCCATGTGCCCTAGCTAATTTGACAAAGAATTTTTGACAGCCCTGTATCATATATACAACTAGGCTTTGAATTTCATTGGGCTATGAATCAAGAGGCCTATGAATTCGATTGCACTATAAATCAAGGGGCCTATGAATTTGATTGGGCTATGAATCAAGCGGCCTATGAATTTGATTGGACTATGAATCAAGCGGCCTATGAATTTGATTGGATTACGAACCAAATAAGTCCCCGAATGAGGTATATTTATTTCTTCCCAAGGTTTCGTCCTTCAGACGCCTCAACCAAATGAAATTAATTACAGTAGATATAATCAGGATCAAGAAATTAAGTATTATTAAGTATTAATGGTTGTTCATTAAAATTCTAATTTAGTCTGAGTTACCACTGATAGTCGTGGCCGAGACAGCTAATAAAGAATTGATTATCCTGCGTAACTTTGAATTGACTTCTGTAATTTTGAATAGATTTTAGACACATGATGTCAGTTTCTGTTGTTGACGTTTGTGTGTGTGTGTGACTTTAACCACGCGGAAGCCCAGCGTACATTGAACAAAGCGATAAATAAGTCCCCACAATAAAACTCACCTCAGCTCTCCAGCGTTGCCAGTAAAACTGTCTTATCGCCAACCTCTGGAACTGTGTAACTGACGGTGTTTGAATTTAATAAGAGGCAGGTGTGCCGCTTGTTTTATTGGACAGAGTACTTTGTTACACTGTGAGGCACGCCACGGGCAAGATGTACTGGATGAAGAGCAGGCTGATGGTGAACGCGATGACAACAAAGCAAACAAAGCAAATGACAACAGCGCCCAATAAGAACCAGGCCAGAATCAGATATAACTGGGTATCAAATAGACCCTTGGCTGTTTAATTTGTAGAATTAATATTGCCCGTATCCTGCCTGTATAACAGGAAGAGGAATTATTGAAAACACTGTATTCATTCAGTAAAATCTGTGATTTTTTTTAAAAGATTTTTTTTGCTGATCCTTCTTGTAAACACTTCCGGCTGTAGGCAAAGTTCAGGAATTAGACAGGTTTAAATGTTGAAATTATTAATCATTATCATGACTTAATAACTGAATGATGCCGAATGAAGTGTTCTGATATTTAGAGAGAGAGAAGGAGGGAAGGCAGGGAGGGAATGATAGATCGTCAAAAACAGCAAAGTATTTCCTGAGGTTATGAAACGTGAGAGCGTTTCTGGTGAGGGGAAAGTGAGCCGTCAAAGCGCTAGCTTCTGATGTTCTTGCAATTACGTATAATAAACATCTGTCCATTTTTACGGTTTCAATAAATCACGTTGTCCACTGTTCACAGTACAAATGCTTAGTCCACTTAGAATGTAAAATCTATGGTTAAATCCTAAAGGAGACATTGGGGAACAAACCCCGACAGCTATATTGACCATTGATAGGTAATTATATTGGTGATTGTGATATAGTCTGATAGGCATTCATGAATTAAGTAACTGGTTATGCATTTACTGAAAAAGGTGGGATGAAATAAGCTTATCAGTGTTTCAACTCTATTATTTCTTGCTTCATAAATTCAAAGCAAAAAGTTGAATATTCTGGTGACAGGAAAGCAGAAAGGCTTTTGGCTGTTTGAAGTAACTGTTAACTGTGCAATGTCTCCAGCGAACGTGTTCAGAAGATGACGGGCTTGTCTGAGATCTCGGCAGCCTGACGGAGAGACGGGCGTCGATCCGACGCCGCATCCAGAGGAAACTGGAGCGACGAGGCTGAGAGAACAAAATGAACGAACTACTTCTCCTAGATCTTCTCAACTGTTCCCAGTCCCCGAACTGCTCTCGTAGGAACTTGTCGCTGACGACGTTCGGGGAGGAATGTCAGAGCCAGCTGCCCGTGTTCTTCATCATGGCAATCGCTTACAGTGCCGTGGCTCTTCTGGGGATCGTGGGAAACCTGGCCCTGATCCTCATCATCGCCAGGCAGAAGGAGACGCACAACGTGACCAACATCTTGATCGCCAACCTCTCGGCCTCCGACCTGCTGATGGCGGTCGTCTGCTTGCCGTTCACCTTCGTCTACACGTTCATGGACCACTGGGTCTTCGGGGAGGCCATGTGCAAGCTGAACGGCATGGTACAGTGCATCTCCGTCTCCGTCTCCATCCTCTCTCTGGTGCTGATAGCCGTGGAGAGGCATCAACTCATCGTCTACCCTCGTGGTTGGAGGCCCAGCAACCTTCACGCCTACGTGGCCATCGCTGTTATCTGGACCCTGGCGGCGGTTACCGCGCTGCCTTTCGCCATCTTCTCCATAGTGACTGATAACCCCCTGAAACTGCTGCAGTACTTCCACGAGCACTACAGCGGGAAGGTGGTGTGTGTGGAGAGCTGGCCTTCCAGAACTTTCCGGCTGACCTTCACCACCGGCATGCTCTTCATTCAGTATGTGGGACCCCTCTGCTTCATCTTCATCTGCTACTTAAAGGTAATGTGCCCCCCCCTCCCACAAACACCCCTTTCAATCACAGCATTAGCATGTTCCCCCAGCCAGACTTCCAGTGTGTGGGGCACTTGTGTACTTTTGTCGTTTATTTTCGTTCTTTTTTCTCTTCAGAGGTGTTGCTGGGCACTTGCTTTTCCACCCACATGCAATTCAGAGCCATTACTTGGACTGATTTTAGGTTCACTGTGACCCAAGTAGAAAGGCAATGGCAGATACAGAGCTATCGCTCAGTTGTCCGCAAGTTCGGTCATATTTACGAGATGCAGCAAGCAGCTCATGGCCTGAGAATTGAAATAACTAAAAATATCCTCAAATCATTCAATCGGACAAGCATATAATTAGTGGCAAGATGATTATATAAAACCCATTAAGACATAATGAAGTAATTGTGCATACATTATAAATGTGTATATGAATAAACAAAACAGCATTTATAATTTAGCAATACAGGCATTTATGCAAATATAGAGAACAATATTTCATTTGATGTATTATTTTACTAGGAGGATTTATTGAGCAGTACCAACTTACTGAGAGAGAGAAATAATGCTTTTGAACGAGCAAGATGCCAGCTGGCCTTATTTTATGCTATTCTCAGCTCTCAGTGTGGCGACGGGCGTAAACAAAATAGCAAGGACTGGAACAATGCGATTGCAGCGATGCTCCCGTTTTGAAAGATGCACATAGCAATTAATCTAAGGATGCTGATATTTTTTGCATCACTGAGAAATTGTAGCAGAATGGCAGCTGCTGATAACCACCTGTCAGGCATGTGGATTGTTCTTAAGGGAATATGACAATTCCACAGTGATAGCAGGTTGCGGGGGGTTCACTGGTATATTCGAATCATGATGGCTGTCAATGTGCCGTACTACAGTGTTTCTCAATCCAGACCTAAGGGACCCCCAGACGGTCCTCATTTTTGCTTCCTCCCAGCTCCCTGCCAGACAGTCGACATTTTCGCTCCCTTCCAACAAAACCGTGCACTATCTGGCAGTCTTTGAGAACCCTGTTGAGAAACAGTCTTCTAGTAGAAAGCTGGGGAGGGGAGGGTTTAAAAACAGGAGAGAACAAGTGGTGCCAGATGGCTATTTGTTTTGTAAGATACTTAAGAGTAACTTGAGGAGTAACGATTCCAGTTATGTATCATACATCTAAAGATGCCCTGTAGAGCTTCATAGGAAGTGTGTAGAAATGGCAGCCGGTCTTTGTCAGCTAAATTTGTGTTTCCCAACCTGGTCCTCATTTTTGCTGCCTCCCAGCTCCCTGCCAGACAGTTCACTTTTTTCGCTGCCTACCGGGCACTGGGAGGGAGCAAAAACATGGGCTGTCTGTGGGTTCCTGGGGGCCAGATTGGGAAACATTGAGCTAAACAAATAAAACGGGTTTCAAAATCATTTGTCTGACTTGATGGGGTTAATGAGGCTTTGAGTTGTGTAGTGCTTGGGATAACCATCCATCCATCCATCCATCCATCAATCCTTCAATCACTTATCCTGGACAGGGCAGGCCTTAAGCCTGAAAATCCCAACTTGGTGTAGATAGGTTAACCTTGGCTGATATTGCAGAGTAAGCCAGCCCTCCCTTAGGGGGCTCAATGCCCCATTTCTCCTACCTATGTTTAGTAGTGTCCTCAGACTTATTTTACTTTATTTAGAAGAAAGAAGATCCTACTTTTGTGTGTTGGAAAATAAGTATTATTCCAGCTAAATTGAGGAATAAGCTCATCGTTCCACTTTCGCGAAGACGTAAACCTGCAATTATTTTTATTGTCACATAGAACAAACACAAGCTAGTATAGGCTAAGGAGTGATGAAAATTGATCGAAAATCGAAAGCTGTTGCAAAGAGGGACAACAAAATGACGTTGCAAGTTGTGGCTAGTTGAGGATTTTAATCAACTTTGTTCCTTCTCCGCCTTACAAAATTTGTGACATTCACCCCAAACTCACAGTTGTCCATCTGGAATGTCTTTCAGATATATGTCCGTCTTAAAAGGCGAAGTAATATCATGGAGAAAGTGAGGGAGAGCAAGTCCAGGTCGAACGAAAGCAGGAGGATCAATGCCATGCTCTTCTCCATCGTGGTGGCCTTCGCCATCTGCTGGCTCCCTCTCAACGTCTTCAACGCCGTCGTCGACTGGAACCACGAAGTACTCATGACCTGCCACCACAACCCGCTGTTCTCCTTCTGCCACCTGACTGCGATGGCCTCCGTCTGCATCAACCCCGTCTGCTATGGTTTCCTCAACAAGAACTTCCAGCGCGATCTGCATGTGGTGTTCCACCTCTGCAAGAGGATTCCCCGGGAAGAAGAATATGACACTATAGCGATGTCAACCATGCAAACAGATGTGTCCAAGACGTCCCTTAAGACAGGAAGCCCAACAGAGTATACATAAATGATCGATATACTAAACATTTGAAGGAGTACATGAAGGTTGGCATTATTCTTCTGTACATAGTTTGTGTACACTATACTACGACTTTTGAATGTCTTATTAGAAGGAAATATAATTCACATATCCTTCTTGTACTATAACATTTACAGTGTGTATATAACATTTTTTATGACTTTCATGGAATGGTTCATGCAAGGCACAGTTTGTGCTTTATGGACAACAGCAGAGTATTTCAGGACTAAAGGTACTTCAAAGCCATATGACAGATCCCTGCATATATCATTAACCTTTTTTGGTGGTAGATAATAATTGATGTGATGATGCACACAAACATACAATAGAATCTCTGCTATTCAGCTAACAGGATTGTGTAAAAAGCTTTTTTTTCATGTGTATTCTAAAGAAGGTAAGTTTGCACAGTGTGATTTTATGTTCTGTATGCGTCTGTTAATTCACAGAATGCTTTTATCTCAGTTAAATGTTCGTGCTTCTTTCCTGTAATACATCACACCTCGAATAGGTTTTAAATGAATGTTTTGTCAGTGTTTTTGACACTGGCAAATAACATTTTACGTGATACAGTTTCATAAAAGTTTTATTACAGTCATTATATACATATACAAAAACCTACTGTTTATGTTAAATAACTTTCAGTTTTACATTACGTTTAATGTTCGGGAGAAGGTACAATTAAGGGACCCAATAAATCTTTCGTAGAGATTCCTTCGATAATCTACAAGCCCCACAAATGTTTTTAGAGGCTATTTGTTACCCAAATGAAGAAAATGCTCAGCAGACCTTCCGTGGGACGCTGTGTCTGTGATCAGAAGGTCGCTAGTTCAAATCCCAGGGTCCACAGAGTGGTATCACCCCTGGGCTCTTGAATGAGGTGCTTAATCCCCTGTCGCTCGCTGACTCTGCCTCTCAGAAATGCATGCTGCTTTGGATGAAAGCAAAAGCTCTGTAAAAGAAATATATGAGCTCACAAACCATTGTTCCTTTAGAGTGACAGTCAAAGTTACAGCGGCATCATCTAAGCACTATATGATGTCTTTGCCCTTTTAAGTTCAGTAGCAGATGTGATTTAAATAGGCGCTTTTGCTGTCCACTTGAATGGCTTAGCGAGCAGCGACGCCCCCTCAAGCCTCGAGACTTGTGGGACTTGGTCTCCAGCTCTGGTTTTGCACGTTCTTTGCCTCCTAGGTGCGAGTTTCCTCCAAACCCTTCGGAGGCGTCTCCTACCATTTGAGAGCTACGGCTAAATTAATGGGCTCCGTAACACTGCACTTCACGGCGCCCAAATACTTAGCAGTAACTCAGTTGCTACTGAAGTACATATTATGAACAAATATACTTGAGGTAAAACATGTGTGATGATTTATGAATGATGAATAAATATGAGATCAGTATTTTATATTTCACTTATTCGTGACTTTCTTCAGTAGTTCCTTAATAGTTCCTTCAATAGTTCACGAAGGTTTACTGAATGAACACATATAGTAACAAACATAGTAACTGCTCAAGATAAAACATGTATCACGATTCATTAATGATGAATTAACATGAGATCAGTATGCTACTAAGACTTGGTTAATACATAAATAATAGCATAATACTACATTATTTGTGGTTAATTAATACATGAGTAATAGCATAATACTACATTATTTGTGGTTAATTAATACATGAGTAATAGCATAATACTACATTATTTGTGCCCCATCAAGTACACCACTCCTGATTGGCCTCTGAGCGTGACTTTGTGTGTCCCATCCAGGCCGTGCCCCTCCCGTTCCCACAGGCCGTTGTCCCTCTCTGATTACTGTCATCTCTATTATTGCCACAGCCAATCAGAATTTATACCGCAAGTGAAACTGAAACATGCCACTTCAGCTCCACAGATATGCATGTTACATACATGTTACATGCATGTTAAAGGAGAATGTTTTCACGTATTTCTTAATGTATATTAAGTGTGAACGCGTCACTTATTTTGCACTTATCTATACAGTGTAATTAATTATCAGGGTGTTTACTGATTACTTGTAAATTTTATGACATTAAAGTGACGAAGTATGATAACATTTTGCAATAGTGTAGCACTTGTAAGATAGTTGTAGGAAAAATATTACCCATATATGTCTGTTGGTGGTAGGTTATGTTGAGTAAAAGGTTGAATGTGTATCATGGTATATTTGATGCAAAATAATAGTTTGCCTCTGCAGGTTACGACTGTGGTCCAAATACTGTGGCTGACAGAGTGATTACATCCCATTGGTCAATAGAGCGAGGGCTGTAACCCCCAAAAATTGCTGCGGGGGTGTCGGATAAATGGCTGACCTTGTGTTCTGACCCCAAGGTCTCTCTCACATGCCTCATCAGACAGTAACATGAGCTGGGCAACGACTATTTGTGCAAATGGTATAATAAAGTATCATTAAATATAATAATATATTATACAATGCATTTTATTTGGCCTTTGTATCTCATAAAAGATACATTTATTTCAAATTCTGTTATTCACTGTATATAGATTCTTGATCAGATTTCTTTGTCCTGAATTTCAACAGATCGATTCTATTATTGTCATTCTTCCCATTCTCACCATAACGTCATCTGCAGTTCCAAATCTTGCATATTATGATGCTTGTGACCATGTTTTTTGGCTGTTTTGATCATTTAAATGGTCATTTTTAACCTCTAGTCCGCCCAATGATAGCTGCGTACTAAAATTTACTTAAGCTGATTATTCACTGATATTCCGAGACTGGCGTGTTTCAAAGCGCACAGTTTTAACTATGAATGCTTTCATGATTGTCAAAAACTCTAAAGCAACTGAGGTATTATTATCATGGTGATGTTTACATCAACAAATATTTAGCAGAAAATAAGATTTCAGATTTGCATCGTTCTTCATTCCGGGCTTGTGGTGTTACATATTCTCACACAAATAGCCACTTGTGCTAGATACCGGAATGAAAACAAACAAAGAATGTGATTTAATTGAGTTCTGGCCCAAGTACGTGATGGGTCATATAATCAACACAAGGGAATGCTGTGCCAGAAGGAACCACCGTTGTTTATGCCACATCGATGGAGACGGTATCCGCTAGCAACAAAGGCCCTTCAGACTGTCGTCATGAGATTGCTTTTGCTGAGCAGGAGAGCCATGGAAGATGTGCTGGTTTGTCCTCAAATTGCACCCCCCCCCAAAAAAAAAAACAAAAAACAGTTATTACACCCACTCTGACACCCAACTCCGACAGCTAACGGCACCTCGTTTCTCATGACACGTTTTCAGTTTCCCAGAATCCTCTCTCGCCATGCCTGCCAGACCCCTCTCAGCCATCACACACGTGTCTGAGATCCTGTGCTCCTCGCCTACATAGCACGAGTGCCGCTGAGAAGATACTTAGCTCTTTTCCACGCTGTGCCGTCGGTAGATTGAAATCCCACTGACTACCGGTGATGAGTGCTCTAAACCGGAAACATCTAGAGTCCTTCTATTGCACAGTTTACAGCCTGCAACGATTTATGATGTAGACTTTCTTCTTTTTATGGTGCATTGTTTGAAAACAGCAATTACAGTTTTCTTTTTGTACTCTATCTTTTCCTTGTGGCTTCATCTGATTTGTTGTCTATTGCTTTTAGGAAACGATCTGGAAGGAAACCATTCTGACTCTGACTGTATGGGCAATTGTCTCCTGTGTAGCTTTTTATTTATGTAGTTGAGGCTTTGTGACTTGTGCAGTTTAAAGTGTTATCCTTTATAAAATAAAATATTTCAAGATTTTATTACAGTTAGCTTATGCTTCCATCCAGAGCAACTTACAGTAGAGGCAAGGGTTACACTTTGCCGTGATTTGAACCCATAACCTTCACATTGTCAGCAAGCTACAATAGCCTTTAATAAGGCACTGTCTGTTTAGAGTTTACAAGCTCTCACAGTGTTCCAGTGAATTCCATCCTATAGTCCAAAGGCCAATAGGCATTTCTAAATTGCTCAGAGCATATGAGTGTATGCCCACTATCACATACCTTTCTGAATATCCTCTACCTCCTGCTCTGTGCTTCCCAGGATAATAATATAATATAATATAATATAATATAATATAATATCATATAATATAATATAATATAATAATAACAATAATCAATACTTTTTATTGATCTATAAGGGGGAATTCTCTTTTCCCCCCCCCCCCCCTGCCATTTTGCTCTCCATGAGAGAGAGAGAGAAAGCTTGGCTATAAAGGGCAGACACCCATAGCAGTGTCCAGGGAACTGGGGGGGGTCAAGGACCTTGCACAAGGACCCACAGATGTGCCAAGGCCGGGTTTGAACCAGCAACCTTCTGATCACAGGCACAGAGGCTTAGCCTTCACTGCTACACCCCTGTGGATAAGTTATATATAATGTGCAAAAAAGCCAACTAGACAGAACACGTCCCACTTGCATGATCAGGATAAGAAAGCTTTAAGGAATAGAAATACTTTATATACCATAGCTGTGTATTAAGGACACATAGACTGCAACCCTCTTTTCATACATCGGTTTTGAAAATTGCTGACCTGGTAGATGGGTTAAAGGAAAGGTAATGTAGAAGAAAATGTAATAATTGTAGTGCACTGCATTTTTTATTTTACGTTTAGAGCTCAATAATTTTTTTTACTGATGCTCTACTTGGGCATTTTGCTGTACATTACATACATAATAAGTTACCCATTTCCTTCAGAAAAAAAAAACGTAATTGAGGGCTTGTAGGTCACTGATCTTTCAGAGGTCATTATGATCCAATCAGGAGTCTTATTGCCGTTTTCTTTGTAAACGATTTGTGTCCTTCAATTCAGGGACAGTTTGACAGGAATTGTTGGCATGGCGCTGCTTTAGAAGTAATTCACGCCTCACAATACACCACACAACTGTATCCTGGTAATATGCATGTTCATTGGAGGACGCCATACATAATGCAGACACACACGCACACACACACACGTACACACACACACACACACACTATATTATCTTGGGATGGTATACTATAGGATGAATGTTAAACAAATGAAAAATAAAAATATCACTATAATTTATGTGAAAGAGAATGTGATACATGCACTAGACATTGCAATTAAAATCTAAAATCAATTAAAAATCTATCGATTTTAATAAACGTAATGAATTTTCCTTACATTAGGGTGACCAGATAATCCATGCCAGGGAACACACTGAGCTGGAACCGGATTTGGATGAGTCTGTCAATCAAGAAAACCAACCAGTCAAAGCACAAGAAGAACTGAACTATTTAGTCAAACACAGGAGCCTTTCAGTTTTAAAGTAGTTTGTAAAACTCGTAGTAGCTCATAGTGTGCTCCCTGATATAGATTATTATGTCACCCAACCTTACATATATAAGAAATATCGTGCTCACGTCAACGAATGAACATAGCGATCAGAATCTCACCGTCACGTGACTGTGACGTAAAAAGAATTGGCCGGAAGAGACTCGAGTAGATAAAAACAGCAACGTGCTCTGAAGTACGATCGGTACGAGTGTGCCAGGTGAGAACCGTATACAACCTTTAAAATGGAAATGGATTTGCAAATGTTACGTGATACACCAAATTCTGCTTTGGTTTGGTTGCTGCCTTTGCTTTTCCTGGTTAAGGTCCCCTTTTGTTTACATTTAATATTAATTACGTATGCAGTTAGTTGCAGCTGGTTTGAGTATTGATGAAAAGGATAATGAATTAATCAATTTGCATGTGAGCTTGACAGTTAATTTGCAATAATAATAGAATGAGATGTTTACGAAATGCTTACGTAATTGCCAGAGAAGTGTTACCAGGAAAAGTTCAGGTTAGTCTAGTAACTGGTGTGTGTGTGTGT